>CM041779.1:93483589-93631225 GCA_023374045.1 Limonium bicolor
ATGAATTCCTATTGCTATCGCATAAGAGATTTACTGTCAAGAGTTTACGCCTCTGCACTCTGTATGACTGAATGTTTTGGTATTGCGCTTGCGCGGTAATGATCAAGTGAGATAGCTAGGAAGTCTGAAAATGTTAAATGAGATAGAAGAACAAGACTTAAATGTGATAAAACCGATGCACAAAACAAGCACGGTTGTACCAACCAGAAGGTACTTGGTTGGCATAAGTGATTACAGTAACACGATTATTAAACATCGGTATGGAATATACCTCAAAGTGTTGGGAATAACCGGCAGAGTACTACACAACAGGTAGTAGCTCAAACGTAACCGACAGTAAGTCGGAAGAAATTAAGTAAATCAGTGTGGAATACAGTAAGTTATCATGGAAATGAGTAGAGAATCTGTAACTCACCGAGTTCGTACATGGTAAGTGATACCACGCGCCGGTTGAGGAACCGTTATTACCAAGATAAAGGTGATAATCGGGGATGTACAATACAGTAAGAATAATATATGGGGCAAACTAAGCTCTAAGTTATCAAGAGTTGCGCAGCAGAAAGAAGTGAGCCAGAATCGAAACCAGTTATTAACGCCTATAGCCTCACAGGCCAGAATCGAAACCAGTTAAGAGCTAAAATAAGCTCTAGTGAAAATTCTTGGTTAAGGACTAAACCGCCAATATGGCTAAGATCCTCAAACCAGAACATGTTGTATAATAAACCGCGTGGAGGTAAAACACTTCACGACGGTAGAATGTTCAAAACCAATGATTAAGTGATTGATTACGTGGGCGTAATCCCTTTTAAGGGGGTAGAGCGCAAACCATTTAGTGTGTTTTACCGTACAAGTGTACGTGAACTATGGTGTGCATAGCACAAAATAATTTGTTTTGATGATTGGTGTGTGTGTTACATAAACATACACATTCATTCATGGTTAATTGTGGTAATTACGCACAGAAGATGCGAATACCCTTGTGATAAGTGTGGTTATGGTGTTAATGGATGTGTGTGAAAGTATATGTATAAGGGAGTAAAAACTCCCGGGGAACTAAACCCCGACTATGTATGTTCATATGATACCGAAAGTAATATTGTGTATTATATTTTGATAAAAATATATATGGATATATGTATATACAGTATTGTGATTTATGAAGAGGTATGACACCAATGTAGAACCTAGTGAGAATTAAATTCCCTAGGTAACTCGATTTAAAATAAATCTGGAAGACGATTGATGGACATAGTTCCACCTTTGGAGATGTAATGATTATGACTAGATGGACTAAAAGATAGAAAATGGTATATGTTTGAATTAGTTGCTGTGTGAAAATGAAGTGGGAGGTGAAACTCGATTATCATGAGATCAAGGGAAGCCGAACACAAATTGGGGTGGAAAGATAGTTCAACTCTGATGCTGATCACATTAGGGTTGGATGATTCTTGAAACTCCCTATAAGTGGTCATAAATAATCACATCAGGAATAAGATGCAATTAGCAATAATTGGACTTGGAGTTGTATTGAGTTTTCAAAAGAATTTTAAATTGGGTTTCAAATTTTCAATTGGTATTTTCAATACTTCAGTAAATATTTTAAGATTCTTAAGTGGTATTTTCAAAGGAAGGACTACCTTTATGTGACCTCGTAGAGGATTTTCAACTTGTATCCTTCCAATAAAGGATTTCATTATACTTAACCTCATAGAGGGTATTTTCCTACTACTTGCTCACGAGCTGAGGACGTATGAGCCTTTGTCTTAGGACCGGTGACATGAGAAGTATATTTTAAAGATGTATGCAATTGTTTTGATCTCCCAAAGGAACGGGGACCAGAGTGTCCATCGCGACCGGTTCTGCGGGATCACACTGTATATGTACTCTACATGGGTCTCGAACCCATGAAGAGATGGAAAAGGAATTTCTGGTTGATATACATGCTATGACATGTTGTGTGGTATGTGTAATAATTATTATTTTGGACCTTGAGTCCTAATGTGATGGAATTCCGGAAGTGTTATGTTACCTAGACCATGTGTCTAAAGGTTGTTAAGTTATCAAGACCTATGTGTCTAAAGGATGTGTTATCAAGACCACGAGTCTAAATGTTGTTATGTTACCCAGACCAAGAGTTTAAGGGATTGTTATGTTGGTACAATGTTGATAAGGCACCCGGACCATTGAGTTCGAGGTTACCATGTAAGTATGTTATGTTATGTATGGATGTGCATGTGTTACCCGGACCATCAAGTCCGAGGTTGGGATGTAAAGTATGTTTGTTGTGGAAGTTTTATGTGCAAGTAATCCCCGTATTCTAACTAATGATGTGGGAAGTGTGAACTTCGAGGACGAAGTTCTTTTAAGGGGGGTAGATTGAAATACCCCAAACCTTAATGTGTTGATTAGTTGAGTAATTATAATTTTCTAAGGCTAATTAAGTCCTTAAGATCCTTGGTGAAGAAATGAGAACCAAAAAGGAAAGGAAAATGCGTAAAAGTCACAAAACGTGAAAATACGTATTTAAATTATTTTAGGAGGTACATAACCTCCATTAGAGTGATAAATATATTTTATACCTTAATTACACACCAAGAAACAGGTGGGAAAAATTCCGGAAGGAAACGGATTCAAACAATGCGTTAAAACGCTAACGGAGTCTTAAAACGCGTTTGTCGAGAAACCTGAAAACGCGACTTTAAACAGTTAAACGACCCCGTAAAAATAATAATTGCTTTTGTAACAATAATTAAACATTAATGGGAGTTTAATAGCCATGAAAATTAAAGGAATGAGAAAATTCCGGAAAACGATCCCGGTCAGTGAATAGTACTAAACCGGGTAGATTAAACGAGCGTTTTCTGTTAAAAGACGAAAAACGCTCCAGCGTGTATATATTAGTGGGCCGGTTTTATTTATGAAAACAGCTCACTCACACAAGACTAGTTAACTAATTAATTAAGTCAAGAGAGCTAAAGTAACAAAGGGGCACATATCCCCACACACTCTCTCTCTCTTTCCTTATTTTCCTTTTTCCCCTCTCTCTCTTCCCTCTTTCCTCTCTTCTTCCTTCCATCGATTTCCTTCTCCCTCTCTCTCTGTGTGTGTCACGATTTTGAAGCCCTCCAATGGCTTCCTCACTACCTCTTCATGCCCAAGCTCCATGTGAGCTCCAAATCAAAAACAAACCACATATTCTTCTTCCTCTCATCTCCCTCTATCATCCTCTCTTTTCAAAATTCCAAAAGGATGAAGTTGACCTCCATGGGTTTTCACCATTTGAGGAGAAAATGGCACCAATGAGAAGCTTGGAGTCTCCTCTTTCTTCTAAGGTAAAAATTTCCAAGAAAAAGTCATTCCCTCTTCATCTCTTGGTGTAATTGATTTTTCACCATTTTTGACACCTTGTTTTCTCCTTCTTCTTGAGCTCCAAATTTATCCTTCAATGGTGGAGAAGTTCCCCTCTTGATTCAAGGGTGAAAATCCCTCTTAAAAACTTCAAAAGGTAAACCCTAACTCGTATTCTAGCCTTTGATTGAATTAAGATATTCCAAGGGTTTAGATATTTAATTAAGTATGTTTTTTTGTGTTCTTGGATGTTGGGATGGAGTTTGGAAACTCCATACCCTCTTGACCGATTTTTGGAGGAGATGAGGAGCAAGAGAAGGATTGAGGAGATTTGAGAAATTAAGGTAAGGAATTCACCTTAAACCTTGTTTATAATTGTTTAAGTGTTTGGGATGGGTAAACAATTTAATGAACCCAAAATTGTGAGTTGAAATCTATATTGTAATGTGTTTAGTTGGTGTTGGAGAGGTGTGTGAATTGATAGTTGAATTGAGGGCCTTAAGAGCCAATTGTTTTAAGTTTGTGATTGGTATTATGGATATGGAGTTTATGGTGGTTATGTTGTTGTGATGGAATTTGAGGAAATGTAATATGCTGTTAGGACCCTTGTAAGGGTGTGGCTAGATTAGGAGTGAAGAGATTGAGTTTTGATGATAATTGATGAGGATAAAGGTGTAGAGCTTATGGGGAGGTTATGGAAAATTTTGGATGGGAAATGAGTGTTGATGATGGTTAAATGGTTGGGGAGAATTAAGGAGTTTTTGGATGTCATTAAGATGTGTTTGAAGTGCCCAAATGAGGTTAGAACATATTAGGATATATGAGGAAAGGTTTGGAGTTGAAAGAACAAATTAAGAGAAAAATCTGTAGTGGACCGACCCAGGGTCCGACCCAGTTCTGGGTCGGTCGGACCACGTTAAGCCAGCCAGAAAGCTTCGGCAATGGACCGACCCAGAGAGTTTTGGGTCGGTCGGCTTAGCTTTGGGTCGGTCGGGCAAAATTTAACGAAGGAAAAAGTTTCGGCAATGGACCGACCCATAAGGATGGGTCGGTCGTGGGTCGGTCTAAGGTTGTTTTCTGAACCAGAAAGTTACTGGGACGGACCGACCCAGGGGTTGGGTCGGTCGGTGGGTCGGTCGACCCTTAACAAAAAAAAAAAAGAAATTTTAATTTCTAAGAATGTTAATTGGTATTAAGGTGTGCCATTAATAGGGTAGTGATGATTGGGACCCTAAGAACTTAAGTAATTAAGTTAAGATTAAGTATAAACCTTAATGCTTAAAGTTAAGATTATAAGGTTGTTAAGGATAAATTAAGTAAGTTATAATGGTGATTGAGTGGTAAGAAGTTGTAATACAAATGTAAAGTTATAAAACTATCGAACGGGGTTAATCATGGGCGCATTAGTCGTTAAATAATTATGTTACCCCGATATTAATAAAGATAGTTATAATGTTACCAGTTGTACAAAGATTTTCAAGGAACATGTGATGGCACATTAGAGTGCATCTTCGGTGACAGGTATGGTTTTCTTGCAACCTGTGTCCTAACGGATTACACCGGCTTGTATGCCAACATGTTTTTCTGTGTGTTGCCACCTTGCAAGATAAAGCATGAAATGAGTTTACAGTAATTCAATATTGTGGCGTAAATAATTCCGATACCGCTTAACCTTAGTTATGTGTTAAATAATAGATAACCGACCTTAGGTTCACATAAGAGTTCGGTATGCGGAATAAACGTCCCAACCCATGGGAACGTTCTAACCACGGCTATCAGTGCGTTAGTATATGTTGTGATTATGTGTGATGTATGTGAGTTGTTTGGTATGTTGTTGTTGTTATCGGATACAGATATCCATGTTTGCTAAAAAGGGATAATACTCCCCTTATGTGTCTAACCGAGTTAGTAACACTATGCGATGTATGTATGTGATAAGTTCCATAAGGGAACCTCTAACTAATAAGTATATGTTATGTATGGAGAGGAATCCGGTGTGTGCCGGTCGCGCGTGTTGTTTGGGAGTTAATACATATATGTGAATTAACTCCCATCCTGTTATGTTAAGGGTTGTTTTCCTTCATTGGATTTCGACCTCCCATTAGCTTAGCCAAAGCTTACCTACCCGACCTCCATATCGGGCTAGGAGGGAAATTATGTGTAATGTTGTTAGGGTGTTGACGCCTATGTTGCTTCGACTCCCTCTCTGTTACCCACAAGCTTAACCAAGGCTTACCTACCTCATCACTATTGGAGTTAGGGGGAAATTATGTATGTTGTGTACGGTCCTATACGAGGCCGCCACTCAAGTAAGGAAATGTATGTATGTTGTGCTCGGGCTTATATCACCCCGGCACTCCCTAAATGAAGTTCATGTACTCTAAGAAGAGTGAAATTAAGTTGTGTATGCTATAAAGTGAAGTGTGTGTTTATGTTGGGTGTGCTAACCTTGTGCATGTACTCACTAATGGATGTTGCTTATAAGCATGATGTATGTATGAGTTTGTGCATGTTTGAAATAAATCAACTGCATGCTAAGATGACAAATAGTTGTGCGTGGCCCGGTAGCATGCGGGCTGCGGGATTACCATACCAGCAAAGGTGCTGACCCCCTTTGGGGGCCCCCATTACTTTTCAGGTACAATGAAGCTGGTAGCCGTTCGAGAGTAGGACGGGGTAGTCATTTGTATGTGGTAGTCATGAGATTTGTGCAAGTATTGTAGGTGTAGTAAGACCGAAATTGTATCGGCATTAGTTGAGAAGTACTCGGTACAGTTGTAATGTAAGTGAATATGGTATGTTGGATATGAAACAGTATCGATGTGTAGTTGCTCGGGAATTTAGTCCATCAGACCGGTACGATGTATGTATGTTAGCCTTGTTAGCCACGTGGGTGGCTAACGGCGTGTAACACCAAAGAATTAAGTGATGTTTTGGGTTATGAATTCCGCTGCGATGTGTTAATAAGTGTGTTGTTAGAAGGTGGGGTGTTACAAAAAGTGGTATCAGAGCGAAGTATCGCTCTGATGACTGAAATACCGAGCTTAGGAAGTACCGAGTTAAGAGTTTAGTACTTTGGGTTAAGGGTTGAGTGATAGCGTGAGAAGTACGCTAGTTAGGGAAATACCAGTGTGTACTGGATACTTACAGTATCCATCCCGCCCTCCACAAACCCTATTATATAACTTGGAAAGAACGCCAGAGAGATGGAAATCCTCTCTTACTCGGGAATACCCGATCTGGCTGTTATTAAATGTCCTTATAAGTACGGGGAACCTGTCATACGGTAGATTCCGAAAGGTGTGAATTCCGACGACGGCCTCCATGTGAACAACATTAATCGCTCCTGGTAGCGAATAGTGAAGAATTTTATGCACACGAAAATGGAATTTCCAGCACCCTGGGTCGACATGCGAAGCAGTCGAGGACAACCAGCTTGCAAGCACTAAACGTGCAACAGAGGAGAGGTGAAGTAATGAAACCCGAGACGAGTGTCTACGGGACTACAAATGTTAAATAATACACCAACGGTATACCAACCGATTAAGGAGCTACAACGTAGTACGAGGAGGATGCATTACTAAGTAAAAGGGGTCTCCCAGAATGGGAAACACCCTAGTCAGTAGTTATCATGTGAAGACAGTAAGATGTACCCAGCAGATTGTTGTTGAGGCTGTAAGATCGAGCAAGGGCCAGCAAGGCCATTGATGTTAGCGCGGATGAAAACAATACCGCAACCAGTGTGTATTGAACCGATAACCAGTTAGCATGGCGCACTTGCCATGGCAAGTGCTGCCACAACAAGGCTGTACTGGAAATTTTAAACAACTACCGGTACTTAGTAAAGTACCATGGAGTTAAGTGAGATCATCATAACTATGGAAGGGCTTAATAGCCTGACCTCGATACTTGGAAATATACCAGTCAGCAAGAAGCTAGACTTGGTTAAGGCAAGGAAACGTTGTAAAACCACGAAAATTTTCTTTCAACTTAAATTCATTTCCAAAACCGTTTTCAAAACCAAATTTTCTTTCAAACCCATTTTATTTCCAACTTCCTTTTAAACCAAACCAGAAGACCTACACCGGCCTCAGTGCCACATGGTAGGTAAGTTTTACCCAGTTACTTTAAATAACCGGATGGAAACCGGTAAACCCAAGGGTAACAACCCGAGGAAATGGATGGAGTTCATGATACTACAACAGTGGATAACTTTCCCTTGATTAAGTTCGGGAAGCAAGGAATGCTTATTATCACGGGATAATATAAGAGGAGTTAACAACAGAATACTTCACCTAGGCGTGTGACGAACACTACGAGTGTACCAACAGTAATGTGGGACGACCGCACTCCGAAAGGAGCTTGTGGGCCTGACAAACCTTCTTATGGGGTAGTCGGGTAAGTAGCAATGTATCAGTAGGATACCCCACGTATGTATACGAGTGGAGTCTGGAACACGGGAAGTAGTTGACTCCATACTACGGTCCGAAGTAAAAGTCAAGCAAGAGCAATGGATTACACCAAGTATGGTTGAAGTAAAGGAAACCAGTCAAGTTAAGAAGACTAAAGGAATTAGTAAGTTTATTTTAAGGAAATGTTTAAGTAATTTTATTTTGAAGTGCACTGGTTAGTAAGTAAAGAAATCGCACATGTCTTAAGAATCTTGGAGGATGAACATAATAGCTGGAGTAAGTACCCAGCCTACATATGGTGAGGCAAATGCCTAAAATGGATATGTTAATGTGCAATGATCGGGATGAGACTCCCGAGATATCAATTTCACTAAAGAGGATATTTAGCCCAACAAAGAACGCAGAGCGAAGTAGTAAATTAAACATACAAATGAGTGCAAGCCAGATGAAATGGCATAACTTAGTAACACCCAGGAACTATCCTTAAAAGGGTGTTTGGATCAACAATGGTTGAATGAGATAACGTGGCAGAAACGCAAGGGTTGAAACTAACACCATTAAGCATAAGTGTCAGGAGAAGTCTGACATCCTTGAAGGAGCATCCCATGAAAGGAAACGACGACCTTGTCATGGAGCCCAATACAACCTATAAACCGTGTAATAGGTACGGAGAAGTAAATGTGTGTGAACAGCCTACAATGAGTAGAGCTCGAGACAATAAGGCTTATAAGCCACAAGGAATGTATTACGAAATGTTATTGATCACAGAGATTCATGTTATATAGTAAGTAAGCGGATAACGAACCACTGCTTCAAGACTGGGGATACCTCTGACATTGTGAGACCGCAATAGCGGTAGTGTGAATGTGATTAAGTTCAGGGAATGTTAAAGGTTGACCATGTGTTACTATGAAAAGAGTTGTACCAGTTGTGGAGACTGATGAAAGTGATAAGTCGAATAGCAACCACCATAGTGTGGGATGCTAGATGTGAAATGAACAACGCTCAAGGAGCATAAGACTCGAAGAATAGCGTATTCAGCAACCAGCCAAATAAATGGCGAAACACAGTGTAATGGCAGAAGCTAATATAATAGCGGATGCAGTGTAAGTTAATTATACGATGACAAAGAGTACAGTGCGCAGAAGCGACCGTTGTATAACATTGTTAAAAGTTGTATGGCGAATAAGACTAGTTATGAGTAAAACCAGTGGAGATACAAATAAGTGATGATAAACAGACTGGCAATAAGCCAGTGGTCGGTACTATGTGATAAGGAACACAGTATGAATTCCTATTGCTATCTCATAAGAGACTTACTGTCAAGAGTTTACGCCTCTGCACTCTGTGACTGAGTGTTTTGGTATTGCGCTTGCGCGGTAATGATCAAGTGAGATAGCTAGGAAGTCTGAAAATGTTAAATGTGATAGAAGGACAAGATTATGGTGTGATAAAACCGATGCATAAGAGAAGCACGGTGTACCAATCAAAGGGTACTTGGTTGACATAAGTGACTACAGTAGCACGATTGTTGAATATCGGTATGGAACATACCTCAAGTGTTGGAAATAACCGACAGAGTACTACAAAAGGTAGTAGCTCAAACTAACCGACAGTAAGTCGGAAGAAACCAAGTAAATCATTGTAGAATACAATAGATTATCATGGAAATGAATAGAAAGTTTGTAACTCACCAATTCGCTCACGGTAAGAAATACCACACGTCGGTTGAGAAACCGTTATTACCAAGATAAAGGTGATAATCGGGGATGTAATACAGTAAGGATAATGTATGGAGCAAACTAAGCTCTAAATTATCAAGAGTTGCGCAGCAGAAACTGGTGAACCAGTGAGTCAAACGATGAATGTGAATAGTGAACATGAGTGAATGACAAACTAATGATGCCTAAAAGCCTCACAGGCCAGATCGAAACCAGTTAAGAGTTAAAATAAACTCTAATGAGAATTCTTGGTTAGGGACTAAACCGCCAATATGGCTAAGATCCTCAAACCAGAACACATTGTGTAATAAACCGCGTGGAGATAAAACACTTCACGACGTAGTAGAATGTTCTAAACCAGTGATTAAGTGATTGATTACGTGGGCGTAATCCCTTTTAAGGGGGGTAGAGCGCAAAACCACTTAGTGTTTTACCGTACAAGTGTACGTGAACTATGTGTGCATAGCACAAAATGATTTGTTTTGATGATTGGTGTTGTGTTACATAAACATACACATTCATTCATGGTTAATTGTGGTAATTACGGAAGATGCGAATATTGTGATAAGTGTTTATTGTGTAAATGTGTGTGAAAGTATAGTATAAGGGAGTAGAAAACTCCCGGGGAACTAAAACCCCGACATGTATGTTCATATGATACCAAAGTAATATTGTGTATTATATTTTGAAAAAATATATATTGGATATATGTATATATACAGTATTGTGATTTATGAAGAGGTATGACACCAATGTAGAACCTAGTGAGAATTAAATTCCCTAGGTAACTTGATTTAAAATAAATCTGGAAGATGATTGATGGACATAGTTCCACCCTTGGAGATGTAATGATTATGACTAGATGGACTAAAAGATAGAAAATGGTATATGTTTGAATTAGTTGCTGTGTGAAAATGAAGTGGGAGGTGAAACTGATTATCATGAGATCAAGGGAAGCCGAACACAAATTGGGGTGGAAAGATAGTTCAACTCTGATGCTGATCACATTAGGGTTGGATGATTCTTGAAACTCCCTATAAGTGGTCATAAATAATCACATCAGGAATAAGATGCAATTAGCAATAATTGGACTTGGAGTTGTATTGAGTTTTCAAAAGAATTTTAAATTGGGTTTCAAATTTTCAATTGGTATTTTCAATACTTCAGTAAATATTTTAAGATTCTTAAGTGGTATTTTCAAAGGAAGGACTACCTTTATGTGACCTCGTAGAGGATTTTCAACTTGTATCCTTCCAATAAAGGATTTCATTATACTTAACCTCATAGAGGGTATTTTCCTACTACTTGCTCACGAGCTGAGGACGTATGAGCCTTTGTCTTAGGACCGGTGACATGAGAAGTATATTTTAAAGATGTATGCAATTGTTTTGATCTCCCAAAGGAACGGGGACCAGAGTGTCCATCGCGACCGGTTCTGCGGGATCACACTGTATATGTACTCTACATGGGTCTCGAACCCATGAAGAGATGGAAAAGGAATTTCTGGTTGATATACATGCTATGACATGTTGTGTGGTATGTGTAATAATTATTATTTTGGACCTTGAGTCCTAATGTGATGGAATTCCGGAAGTGTTATGTTACCTAGACCATGTGTCTAAAGGTTGTTAAGTTATCAAGACCTATGTGTCTAAAGGATGTTGTGTTATCAAGACCACGAGTCTAAATGTTGTTATGTTACCCAGACCAAGAGTTTAAGGGATTGTTATGTTGGTACAATGTTGATAAGGCACCCGGACCATTGAGTTCGAGGTTACCATGTAAGTATGTTATGTTATGTATGGATGTGCATGTGTTACCCGGACCATCAAGTCCGAGGTTGGGATGTAAAGTATGTTTGTTGTGGAAGTTTTATGTGCAAGTAATCCCCGTATTCTAACTAATGATGTGTGGGAAGTGTGAACTTCGAGGACGAAGTTCTTTTAAGGGGGGTAGATTGAAATACCCCAAACCTTAATGTGTTGATTAGTTGAGTAATTATAATTTTCTAAGGCTAATTAAGTCCTTAAGATCCTTGGTGAAGAAATGAGAACCAAAAAAAGGAAAGGAAAATGCGTAAAAGTCACAAAACGTGAAAATACGTATTTAAATTATTTTAGGAGGTACATAACCTCCATTAGAGTGATAAATATATTTTATACCTTAATTACACACCAAGAAACAGGTGGGAAAAATTCCGGAAGGAAACGGATTCAAACAATGCGTTAAAACGCTAACGGAGTCTTAAAACGCGTTTGTCGAGAAACCTGAAAACGCGACTTTAAACAGTTAAACGACCCCGTAAAAATAATAATTGCTTTTGTAACAATAATTAAACATTAATGGGAGTTTAATAGCCATGAAAATTAAAGGAATGAGAAAATTCCGGAAAACGATCCCGGTCAGTGAATAGTACTAAACCGGGTAGATTAAACGAGCGTTTTCTGTTAAAAGACGAAAAACGCTCCAGCGTGTATATATTAGTGGGCCGGTTTTATTTATGAAAACAGCTCACTCACACAAGACTAGTTAACTAATTAATTAAGTCAAGAGAGCTAAAGTAACAAAGGGGCACATATCCCCACACACTCTCTCTCTCTTCCTTATTTTCCTTTTCCCCTCTCTCTCTTCCCCTCTTTCCTCTCTTTCCTTCCATCGATTTCCTTCTCCCTCTCTCTCTGTGTGTGTCACGATTTTGAAGCCCTCCAATGGCTTCCTCACTACCTCTTCATGCCCAAGCTCCATGTGAGCTCCAAATCAAAAACAAACCACATCTTCTTCTCTCTCATCTCCCTCTATCATCCTCTCTTTTCAAAATTCCAAAAGGATGAAGTTGACCTCCATGGGTTTTCACCATTTGAGGAGAAAATGGCACCAATGAGAAGCTTGGAGTCTCCTCTTTCTTCTAAGGTAAAAATTTCCAAGAAAAAGTCATTCCCTCTTCATCTCTTGGTGTAATTGATTTTTCACCATTTTTGACACCTTGTTTTCTCCTTTTCTTGAGCTCCAAATTTATCCTTCAATGGTGGAGAAGTTCCCCTCTTGATTCAAGGGTGAAAATCCCTCTTAAAAACTTCAAAAGGTAAACCCTAATTCTAGCCTTTGATTGAATTAAGATATTCCAAGGGTTTAGATATTTAATTAAGTATGTTTTTGTGTTCTTGGATGTTGGGATGGAGTTTGGAAACTCCATACCCTCTTGACCGATTTTTGGAGGAGATGGAGCAAGAGAAGATTGAGGAGATTTGAGAAATTAAGGTAAGGAATTCACCTTAAACCTTGTTTATAATTGTTTAAGTGTTTGGGATGGGTAAACAATTTAATGAACCCAAAATTGTGAGTTGAAATCTATATTGTAATGTGTTTAGTTGGTGTTGGAGAGGTGTGTGAATTGATAGTTGAATTGAGGGCCTTAAGAGCCAATTGTTTTAAGTTTGTGATTGGTATTATGGATATGGAGTTTATGGTGGTTATGTTGTTGTGATGGAATTTGAGGAAATGTAATATGCTGTTAGGACCCTTGTAAGGGTGTGGCTAGATTAGGAGTGAAGAGATTGAGTTTTGATGATAATTGATGAGGATAAAGGTGTAGAGCTTATGGGGAGGTTATGGCAAATTTTGGATGGGAAATGAGTGTTGATGATGGTTAAATGGTTGGGGAGAATTAAGGAGTTTTTGGATGTCATTAAGATGTGTTTGAAGTGCCCAAATGAGGTTAGAACATATTAGGATATATGAGGAAAGGTTTGGAGTTGAAAGAACAAATTAAGAGAAAAATCTGTAGTGGACCGACCCAGGGTCCGACCCAGTTCTGGGTCGGTCGGACCACGTTAAGCCAGCCAGAAAGCTTCGGCAATGGACCGACCCAGAGAGTTTTGGGTCGGTCGGCTTAGCTTTGGGTCGGTCGGGCAAAATTTAACGAAGGAAAAAGTTTCGGCAATGGACCGACCCATAAGGATGGGTCGGTCGTGGGTCGGTCTAAGGTTGTTTTCTGAACCAGAAAGTTACTGGGACGGACCGACCCAGGGGTTGGGTCGGTCGGTGGGTCGGTCGACCCTTAACAAAAAAAAAAAAAGAAATTTTAATTTCTAAGAATGTTAATTGGTATTAAGGTGTGCCATTAATAGGGTAGTGATGATTGGGACCCTAAGAACTTAAGTAATTAAGTTAAGATTAAGTATAAACCTTAATGCTTAAAGTTAAGATTATAAGGTTGTTAAGGATAAATTAAGTAAGTTATAATGGTGATTGAGTGGTAAGAAGTTGTAATACAAATGTAAAGTTATAAAACTATCGAACGGGGTTAATCATGGGCGCATTAGTCGTTAAATAATTATGTTACCCCGATATTAATAAAGATAGTTATAATGTTACCAGTTGTACAAAGATTTTCAAGGAACATGTGATGGCACATTAGAGTGCATCTTCGGTGACAGGTATGGTTTTCTTGCAACCTGTGTCCTAACGGATTACACCGGCTTGTATGCCAACATGTTTTTCTGTGTGTTGCCACCTTGCAAGATAAAGCATGAAATGAGTTTACAGTAATTCAATATTGTGGCGTAAATAATTCCGATACCGCTTAACCTTAGTTATGTGTTAAATAATAGATAACCGACCTTAGGTTCACATAAGAGTTCGGTATGCGGAATAAACGTCCCAACCCATGGGAACGTTCTAACCACGGCTATCAGTGCGTTAGTATATGTTGTGATTATGTATGATGTATGTGAGTTGTTTGGTATGTTGTTGTTGTTATCGGATACAGATATCCATGTTTGCTAAAAAGGGATAATACTCCCCTTATGTGTCTAACCGAGTTAGTAACACTATGCGATGTATGTATGTGATAAGTTCCATAAGGGAACCTCTAACTAATAAGTATATGTTATGTATGGAGAGGAATCCGGTGTGTGCCGGTCGCGCGTGTTGTTTGGGAGTTAATACATATATGTGAATTAACTCCCATCCTGTTATGTTAAGGGTTGTTTTCCTTCATTGGATTTCGACCTCCCATTAGCTTAGCCAAAGCTTACCTACCCGACCTCCATATCGGGCTAGGAGGGAAATTATGTGTAATGTTGTTAGGGTGTTGACGCCTATGTTGCTTCGACTCCCTCTCTGTTACCCACAAGCTTAACCAAGGCTTACCTACCTCATCACTATTGGAGTTAGGGGGAAATTATGTATGTTGTGTACGGTCCTATACGAGGCCGCCACTCAAGTAAGGAAATGTATGTATGTTGTGCTCGGGCTTATATCACCCCGGCACTCCCTAAATGAAGTTCATGTACTCTAAGAAGAGTGAAATTAAGTTGTGTATGCTATAAAGTGAAGTGTGTTGTTATGTTGGGTGTGCTAACCTTGTGCATGTACTCACTAATGGATGTTGCTTATAAGCATGATGTATGTATGAGTTTGTGCATGTTTGAAATAAATCAACTGCATGCTAAGATGACAAATAGTTGTGCGTGGCCCGGTAGCATGCGGGCTGCGGGATTACCATACCAGCAAAGGTGCTGACCCCCTTTGGGGGCCCCCATTACTTTTCAGGTACAATGAAGCTGGTAGCCGTTCGAGAGTAGGACGGGGTAGTCATTTGTATGTGGTAGTCATGAGATTTGTGCAAGTATTGTAGGTGTAGTAAGACCGAAATTGTATCGGCATTAGTTGAGAAGTACTCGGTACAGTTGTAATGTAAGTGAATATGGTATGTTGGATATGAAACAGTATCGATGTGTAGTTGCTCGGGAATTTAGTCCATCAGACCGGTACGATGTATGTATGTTAGCCTTGTTAGCCACGTGGGTGGCTAACGGCGTGTAACACCAAAGAATTAAGTGATGTTTTGGGTTATGAATTCCGCTGCGATGTGTTAATAAGTGTGTTGTTAGAAGGTGGGGTGTTACATCTGGTCCGACCAAACTTGCAAGTCCGGTCGCAAGTCCGGTCGATTCCAGAAGCTTTCCCGTCTTTGTAAACCTGGGCTCGACCGAACTTGTAAGTCCGGTCGCAAGTTCGGTCCGACCCAGTATTTGCATTTTTATTTCTGTTTTCAGTCTCTCTTTTACCCATTACTTCCCCAATCTTCCTACATACATCCTAACATGTTTTTGTGCAATTTAAACACCCTAAATCATGCTAATTCATTTCCTAACTCATTACACACTCCTATACTAACTTACACACCCAATTTCTAAGTTCTCATTCAACACTCACATGTTTTTCTTCTCTAGCTGCAATTGCTACAGATTTTAACTCTCATCCCCTATCTCTTTAGCTCCCTCTTATAATGTCATTCTAAACTTACAATGCGCTATAACTACCTTAACTATCTCTCTCAACTTACCCCTATCCATCTCAAACAAAATCTGTTACACACTCACATTAGTCACCTAGTTTTAATTCTCTAAGTGTTCTAATCCTAGGCAAATTTTGCCATAGTCTCCCTTATAATTTTATACTCTCACCACATGTTCTAATTCACATCTCAACACTCTTTTCACCTGTTTCAATAGACATCGATATACAAGCTCTCATATGCCCACAACACACACTAAACCACTCATAAAAATTCCTGCACATTAAACTAATTCCCAATCTGTTTTCAATAAGTTTTACACATCTTTTAAAGCTTCAAAATACTTATATTCTCTTACACACCACACTACTCATACATTACCATTTTACAATACACATTTCCATTTCTAAAATCTGTACATTACATATACAAGACTTACACAAGGGTGAGCTTATTTACCTTGTTTTCTTCCTCTAGTTTTCTTTCTTCTTCTTTCTCCTTCCTCCCATCTTCTCTACCGGTTTTGGTATTCAACAATCTAATATCATCACACCCATACATACACACATTCAATACTAAAACTAACCCTAAACATTATTTGAGTTGTAATGCACATTCTAGGGTTTAGAATTTATAGTACCTTTCGAGGGTGCAAATGGAGCTTGGAGTGGCTCAAGAACAATATTTCCAACTCCACCAACAAGCCAAAATCGGCTAGAACAAGAGGGAGAACAAGGGTTTAGCTCATGAATTTCGTTTTGCCTTTGAGGCTAGAAAAAGATGGAGTTTTTGAAGATGTTTTTACCTTAATAGAACAAGGGAAGGAGGGCCTTCTAATGGTGGTGTTGAAACTCCAAATGGGATATACCCATAAAATCGAAAGTGCTCTTTTCCGGATTTTGAAAAGAGGAAAATGTTGCTCTTGAGGAGAGGAAGACAATGGTGTAGTTTTTATAATTTTTGGAGCAAGTTTAATGGGTTAACACAAGGAGAGAAGTGGTAGTTTTTGTGAGGTTTCCTTATTTCTCCATGGATGACCGATGAGGAAGGAGGAGGAAGAAAAGAGAGGGTGCTGGGTGAGGGTATCCACGTGAGAGAGAGGAGAGAATGGGGTAGGAGAGAGAGTATGTGAGAGTGGGGGTTACTTTTGTGTTTTTAATTGTTTTTGTCTTTAGTTAATAAGAGGAGAGTGTGAGGAGTGTGAGGGGGCCTTAAAAATCGGCTAGCTCTACAGCCCATATGGGTTTTACAATTTTATTTGCAATATTGGACACACTAGTTTGAGTTATTTATACTTCTACCCCACAACTTCCCGTTTTGACAGTTTTTACTAATCTCTCTTTTATTGATTTTATTGGTTCTAAAGCTTCACTAATATTTATTAATGATTATTTAGTTGACCAAAATTGTTACGAGTCTATTTGACCCGCTTAAAGACACGTTTTCCCGGTTACCTCGAAAAACGCACTTTAAGGTTCGTTAGTGATTTTAATCCATTTTAAGGATCCGTTTTCTTCGGGATTTGTTCCCTCATGATTATTTATACTTAATTAAGCCCCTAAATTATTTATTAGCCTAATTAATCGCTATTTTTAATCACGGGGTATTTCAATCTACCCCCCTTAAGAAACTTTGCCCTCAAAGTTGCTCAAGGTTAATGGTTTAAGTAATTCTACTCATTAGGCAAACCAATTGCACTAATGTGTCTTACTACCACCTATGAGGTGTTCACTTCATTCCACATTGCAAACATACACGGTTCAGCAACATACACAATTCACATGCATACCATTCCACATTACGCAATACAACAATACCATTCACAATACACATTGCACATACATCCATCATACAACGTACAAATAACATTCATACACTACACATTACACATACATACGCATACCAATTCACTTACACTACATGTGCCATACAAAATCTATTACAATACCTACACACTAAGCAATGCTTACCCCGAAGCAATGCAAAAGCAAAAGGGCTCTACCCCCTTAAAAGGGGTACGACCCGTACCCGTATACTAAATGCTAGACTAACTAGTCTATGAATAACTGTGGGTACTTAGCCTTCATGGCATCTTCCAGCTCCCATGCCGCTTCTTCGACATCATGGTTTGACCATAGGACCTTCACCATTCGTATAGACTTATGGCGAGTGTCTCTGGTCTTCCTATCAAGGATTCTCACTGGGGTTTGACATATCTCATGTTTGGCTCAATGGATAAGTGCTCGGGCTCCAACACATGAGAAGGATCAGCGATATACTTCTTGAGTTGTGACACATGAAATACATCATGGACACGCCCCAAGTCCTCAGGTAGTGCTAACCTGTAGGCTACGGATCCAACTCTTTCGGTGATAGTGTACGGCCCTACAAACTTGGGCTTAGCTTGCCCTTCTGACCAAATCTGAAGACACCCTTCATAGGTGAAACTCGCAAGAACACTTGGTCGCCCACGGCGAACTCAAGGTCGCGTCGTCTCACATCCGCATAGGATTCTATCTATCTTGGGTGCCTTCATGTTAACTCGGATTTGTTGCACTTCAGCTTGCACTTGCTCAAGATACTCCGGTCCTATTATGACCGCTTCACTTGACTCATCCCAACACAAGGGTGTACGGCAAGGTCTACCTTATAGAGCTTGGAAAGGCGACATCTTAATCGAGGCATGATAACTATTATTATATGAGAACTCAATAAGGTGAAGCTTATCTAACCAACTCCCCTGAAAGTCCAAGGCACATGCCCGAAGCATGTCCTCCAGTGTCTGGATGGTCCTTTCTGTCTGACCGTCGGTCGAGGATGGAAGGCGGTACTCAACTTCAATTCTGTACCCAACGCTTCCCTTGTAGCTCTCCAGTATCTCGAAAGAAACCTGGTGTCGCGGTCAGATACTATAGTTTTAGGGACTCCGTGGTGTCTGATAATCTCCTTATCGAAAAGCTCAGCTAGCTTTACTACCTTCCAGGTGTCCTTCATCGGTATGAATCTGGCAACTTGGTAAGGCGATCTACTACAACCCAGATCATGTTGAGTCTCCCTAGCAGGTGGGTGGGAGTCCTACAACAAAATCCATGGAGATATCATAAAACTTCCACTCCGGAACTGGCATCGATTGTACCATTCCGCCGGTCTACGGTGTTCAAATTTTACCTTCTGGCATGTCAAGCATCTCAATACAAATTCTGTCACGTCTGATTTCATTCCAGACCACCAGAAGTACCTCTTCATGTCTTTGTACATCTTGGAGGCTCCCGGATGGACTGACAATGTGGAACAGTGTGACTCTCGCAGGATGCGATCCCTTAGCTCAGCATTGCTTCGGGGGACGCATAGCCTGCCATTCAACCGAATCAAACCATCTTCATGTAGCTTGAAGTCGTACTTCTTCTTCTCAAATGTGCCATTCTCGATCTTGTGTCTGATTTCGGTTAGGTAAGGGTCACTCAACTGAGCGTCTCGCACCTCGTCAACCAAGCTAGAAGAAGCGAGTAGCGAATGGAGCGAGTGTGCTCGACGGCTCAGGGCGTCGGCTACGATGTTTGCCTTCCCTTCCTTATACTGCAAGTTAATGTCGTAGTCTGAAAGAAATTCCATCCACCTTCTCTGTCTCAAGTTCAGTTCTTTCTGTGTGAATACATACTGTAAGCTCTTATGGTCGGAGTAGATGGTGATGCTTACCCATAGAGATAGTGTCGCCATATTCAAGGCGAAGACAATGGCTCCTAGCTCTAAGTCGTGAGTCGGGTAATTCTCCTCATGTTTTTTCAGCTGGCGGGAGGCATAAGCAACAACCTTGCCATGCTGCATGAGTACGCATCCCATTCCTTTGCCTGATGCATCACAGTACACCTCAAATCCCTTTGTGCCCTCTGGAAGAGTAAGGACGGGCGCTGAGGTCAATGAGTCTTTCAGTTCTGAAATGATAGTTCACACTCGTGGTCCATACAAACGGTGCATCTTTCTTCATCAGTGTCGTCATGGGCTTAGCGACTTTCGAGAAGTCCCTTATAAATCTCCGGTAGTAACCGGCTAGACCAAGAAAGCTCCTAATGTCGGTAACAGTCTTGGGTCTAGGCCACGATCGTACAGCTTCTATCTTTGAAGGGTCAACCGAGATACCTGCGCTCGAGATGACATGTCCAAGGAATGATACCTGATCAAGCCAGAACTCGCATTTGGAGAACTTCGCATACAGCTGGTTCTCGTGCAGTGTCTCAAGCACTTTCCTCAAGTGGGTTTCATGTTCTCTGGTGATTTGGAATATACAAGGATGTCGTCGATGAAGACCACAACCGAAGTGTCCAACTGCTCGCTGAATAGTCGATTCATAAGATCCATGAATTTTGTCGGTGCGTTTGACAAACCGAATGGCATCACTGTGAATTCATAGTGGCCATATCTGGTACGGAATGCCGTTTTCTCGATGTCTTGCTCTTTGATTACAATCTGATGATACCCTGAACGGAGGTCGATCTTGGAGAAGACTGAGGCTCATTTCAACTGGTTGAATAGGTCGTCGATACGTGGTAGTGGGTATTGTTTTTGACTGTGACCGCATTCAGCTCGCGGTAGTCAATGCAAAGTCGGAGGCTACCGTCCTTCTTCTTCACGAAGAGAACCGGTGCTCCCCAGGGTGATACGCGGGCGTATAAACCCTTTGTCTAGAAGGTCTCTTAACTGTTCTTTCAATTCGGTCATTTCTGCAGGTGCATGCGGTACGGTGCCCTGGCAATGGGACGGTACCTGGCAATAGATCAATTTCAAATTCCATTGCTCTCGGGTGGCATGCCGGGTAGCTCCTTAGGGAATACATCAGGATATTCGGATACAATGGGTACATCTTCACTGAACTCTGGATCTCTCTCCAGGTCTTGTAAAACACAGATACACTTCTTGGCCCTTTCTGAGCTCCGGTACATAGCCATGGCAGATATGAGTGTGGTCGAAGGCTCTCGGTCTGGCTGGGTAAGATACTGTAACCCCAGAAGGACTCTTGAGCAGCAAACGATGCTCGGCGCAGAGGATTCTACCTTGTGCCGCTCCAACCAATTCATTCCAATGATTACGTCGAATCCCAATCCATTGAATTCGATGAAGGAAATGGGAAACGATTCGCCTTTAATTTGGATTGTGGCTGATTGATAGTATTTGGTGCACTTTACTCGCTCCTTCGATGGGGAGAGTAACCATGAAGTTCGGTAGCTCATCCGCATCTAGCTTCAACCTCTTCACAAAGGATGGTGATACGAAAGTGTGAGAGGCGCCGGAGTCGAATAACACATTGGCATCAATGCCATTTACTGGGAAGGTTCCCGTTAGGATGGTGCCGCTTCTGCCGGCTTGTGCTTCGGTGAGGATGCTCAGGTTACCTGGTACCGAGTCCACAACCTATTGGATTCACAATTGGAAAGTATGATGGTGGACACAAGTGGAATTAAATCAACACTGCTCTTTATGATAAACCAACCATCATACATAGTGTCTCTAATACACGTTACTAATAGATTAATGATACTAGGAATTTAATTCTTTCTAAAGGTAAGGTTAGGCGTCCTGGTTTCATGTGTGTGGCATTGATTATTGCCGGCGGTGCCGTATTCAAGTGATCTTGTTGATCCCGTGATACAGCATCCTAGAGTTTCCACCCATGATTAGGACATCTCCTGATCTCAATACCAGTTTCTGTGCGAGGTCCACACGCTTCTGCTCGCTATACAGGAATACGGCGTCATCACCAATGGACCAAGACACTACGGGCACTCCTTGTTCAAGATTCCGCTGTCTCGTCCTTGTCTTGGTGTAACCCAAGTCGTCCTTCTTTCTCGTAGAAGTTGACGATACAGAGATCCGCTTCAAGTGCGGGGATCGGTTCAGGTTCACATTGTTGTGCAAGTTCTACTGCTTGTGTGATGAGTGTCTGAAACTCTGGTGGTATTGTCGGTGGCGTCGCTCCATCTTGTGTTCGTGTCTCCTGGTATGTCTTGGTATAAGGATTCCAGTCCTTTCCCAAGCACATCATCTTCAGCTTCATCTTCGCTCCACCGGGGAATTCGGGTGTGTAAAATCCACCTTGACCCGTTCCTAGCTCGTTGCATCGTCGAATGATTGAGATTTGCGCTTCGGGTGTCAGGTATCCCTTTAATAAGATCATACCTGGTCGGATGACCTGACACTGTTTGTTGGTGTAGTCGTGGTTGGTGATGTCGATCTCTTCTTGATTCAAGTTTACCGGTATCGGGTAACAGATACTAAAGCTTCCTATGGTTACAAATTTCATCTACGGTAAGTACTAGTTTCAACTACTTCATTTCATGCTCTATACATACTTCACTTATTTACTCATGCATTCATCAACAATTATCTACTACTTAGTCATGCTACTTCAAGGATTAAAGGTTTAGATGATTACCTGGGCCGGATTTCGAACCGGACCCATCACGGTCAATAACATGAAGAACAGGCTGCCTCTGAGGTGCGCCCCTCTGAGGACCCCGGGATCCCTGTCCCTGAGGTGCCTGCTGGGCCGGTGCATCGCCAGATGCCACCTCCTTGCCCTCTCTCTGCTTGTAGTTCTGAAAGTTCCCCTTTGGCTTAGCATTCTCTGGGCATCTATTAGCTGTGTGTCCCAGCTTCTGACAGTTGTAGCATTTGATGTCTCTCCCATAACAGTCTTTACCAGGATGGTCCTGGTTGCACTTTCTGCACACATAGGTGCGGCCATCGGAGAAGGTTTTGGCGACACCGGAGCTAGAACCTGAGGTTAGAGGGTTAGCACATGTGTGCGTGGATATACTAGATACATACTTATACGAATACAAATTGGATTAGGAATTTACCCTTGGTGGGTGTGATCTCAGTGGCTTTGCTGCCACCGGTGCAGAATAACCAAGCTGAAGAAGCTCAGCTGGTTTGCCCTGCTCAGCATGGGCACTGCTCTCACCCTGGGATTTCTTTTGGGATTGCTGAAAGAAATTCCCTTTCTTCTTTTTCCAGCTCTTCCCCTGGTTCTGCTCCTCAGTGCTGGTGTTTTTGTTGTTGGCTTTGCGCTTCAGCGCGGTCTCTTCATCCCTTAACTGGCAAGTGATCTCAACGCGAGAAGCCGCGTGATAACACTCCTGAAATCTCAGGTATTAGCCGGGATTCTCATTTAAGAGGATAAAGAAGATTCAAAGAATTCAAGGAATTTAAGGAATTGAATGATACTAAGGGTTAACTTATTTACCTGAAGGGAGGTAAATCTGTGTAGCCCATACCGTACCGAAGGCGATGGCTCAGACCGCCATAGAAGCGATCGACCAACACCTGGCCGGTGTATCCTAGATCAGGGAGGAGACGGAGATGAGGTGAAGGTGCGGTAGTACTCATCGACAGTCATCTTCTCTGTCATCTTCAAGGCGTCTAGCTCTAGCCTTTTCTTGTTTTACATGCTCGGGGTAGTATTTGAACGGAGAGATGCAAAGAATCCCAGTCGAATGTGGGGTCGCTGACGTGCTCGTGCTTACCAGCTTCCACCAATCCATTGCAGCATCCTTTGAGGTAGTAGGCTGCACTCTGACTCGAACTCCAGCAGGAGCTTCGAGTGTTTCGAAAGCCGTCTCCATCTCGGAGATGTAGGCCTCGAGCTTAGCCGGGTCACTCTCGCCCCTAAAGCAGGGAGGGCGGAGCTCCGCTACAGCTTTTACCCAGTTTGCTTCTCTGGGTGGCGGGGGAGGGATTGGCCCCGCTTGTGTTTGTTGGTTTGCTGGTTTTGTTGCATTGCTTGGATTACTTGCGGTAGCATCTGCGCTACCGTGGCCGACGATCTCAGCTATCGTCTGCGCCCGGGTCCGTCATTGCCCCCTCCTCTAGGGCGACCTGGACCTCTGCCTGACATCTGAATATTTAACAGTTACATTAGGCTTGCAAGATATGACTCAAAGGTCTTGGAATTTAAGCAAGGTATCGTTCATAAGAACGTTAAGGGTATCCGTTGTTAACAACGGTAGTTCCTAGTTAGGTTTCTAAGTATCCGTCTTAAGACGGTTGAAATCCTAACTCGGTAATCCCCTATGCTCGGTACTATGGACATCAGAGCGTAACTACGCTCTGATACCACTTTTTGTAACACCCCAACCGCTAATCTATGCTTACCGTCTAATCGTCCTATTAATCTTACGAGTTCGCAGCGGAAATATTACATACTTACTACGGCGGGTGGTACAACGCCGCTAACCGCCCATACGGCTAGCTAGGCTTACCTTACTTACAGTCACGGTCTGATGAACATAACGTACCGAGCTACTAAATTACTTGCCAAAATACCATATACCAAATACTTACATCATTGGATCACCGAGTATTAAAGTATATTCGATTACATCATTTCTAAGTTCCAAAAGAATGAGTTTACCAGCTACTCATCTATACCAATTCCCTTCTATCCAAAATCCAAAAAGGTGTACCCCATGGTACACCGGCTATTCAAAAACTGTAGCCATGTACTACTTAGTACACCCATCATAAATCATTGTTTACAAACCAAAAGAAAGACAGGAAATTAAACTTCACTCTCCTAGTCTTCATCCTTCACGGGTACCTGCGTGTAGTAAAAATGGTGCCCCAAGGGGCTCAGCAAACGCTGCGTATAAACTCCGCATATACCGCGTGCTAGCTAGGGCACGCCGACTATTTGACGTCCACTAAACATGCTGTTCATTATTTCATACATACATGCTTTGCATACAACATACATGCTATACAATTCATTACACAATTCAAGGCAACAATATCATAGCATACATCTCACTTACCTTCACAAGGTTAGCCAAATTATGCATCCGGGTTAATCGGAATGCTTTTACTCTTTTACTCATTACTTACTTTTTCTTACTTACAATTACTTACTTTCATTTACTTTACTTACTCATTCTTACTTACTTACTTATACTCAAGTTAAGTCGTCGGGACCTCCGGCCCTGGGGACTACGCCGTCCCACCTCCGGGATTTACTTGACTCACCAATCCGGGATGCTACCCACTTAAGGGATTTGGGCCGCGGACCAGTTTAAGAGTCAGGAATTGGAGCCAACCTCTCGTGACTCCGCATCCTCACGCGTGGCCGAAACTATATCGGACTTCTACTCATTCCAATTTAATTACCAATTTAAGTTAGGATGGTTAGCTTGTTAGGAATAAGTTAGAAGTCCAAACACACAATCGGTCACAATACAATACATCATACATACACACATTCATATACATCCAAACATTTCATGAATTATACAAACTAAGATTTAAGAAATATTCACAACATACAACACTACATATTCACAAGTATGCATATTAACTCCGATTCGTGCATTTATCTTATTTGGTGATCAATTAGCACACAACACACAAATCAGAGTAACCAAGATAGCATACGGGGCATGAGGAATCCATACCGTTCACCGTTGTACGTGTTTCCAAACGTCCTTCGGTGTCACAAATCAAGTCCTATTATATACATACAATTGAATGATTAATACCTATCATCAACTTAACTCCTACTTACTATGTCCTTATACTTCTCACACTTACACTTTACTTACTTATTTTTCATTACTTAAGTTCACTTTCTTACTTAACTTTGGCATGCTTTCATACATGTACATATATATATATATGTAGGTATATACATATATATATATATATATTATTTAATTTAAATATTTTTTTTTTGACCGGACCGGACTTGCGACCGACCTTGCAAGTCCGGTCCATTCCAGTAGCTCACATTACCGAAACTCTTCTGGCCGACCGAACTTGCAAGTCCGGTCGCAAGTTCGGTCCATTCCAGAAGGTTTCATCGGTGAATTTTTCTGGCTCGACCGAACTTGCATGTCCGGTCGCAAGTCCGGTCGATTCCAGTAGGTTACATCGTGAATTTTTCTGGCTCGACCGAACTTGCATGTCCGGTCGCAAGTCCGGTCGATTCCAGTAGGTTACAGACGGGGAAAATTTTCTGGTCCGACCGAACTTGCATGTCCGGTCGCAAGTCCGGTCGATTCCAGTAGGTTACAGACGGGGAAAATTTTCTGGTCCGACCGAACTTGCAAGTCCGGTCGCAAGTCCGGTCGCAAGTCCGTCGATTCCAGAAGCTTTCCCGTCTTTGTAAACCTGGGCTCGACCGAACTTGCAAGTCCGGTCGCAAGTTCGGTCCGACCCATATTTGCATTTTTATTTCTGTTTTCAGTCCTCTCTTTTACCCATTACTTCCCCAATCTTCCTACATACATCCTAACATGTTTTTGTGCAATTTAAACACCCTAAATCATGCTAATTCATTTCCTAACTCATTACACACTCCTATACTAACTTACACACCCAATTTCTAAGTTCTCATTCAACACTCACATTGTTTTCTTCTCTAGCTGCAATTGCTACAGATTTTAACTCTCATCCCCTATCTCTTTAGCTCCCTCTTATAATGTCATTTCTAAACTTACAATGCGCTATAACTACCTTAACTATCTCTCTCAACTTACCCCTATCACATCCATCTCAAACAAAATCTGTTACACACTCACATTAGTACCTAGTTTTAATTCTCTAAGTGTTCTAATCCTAGGCAAATTTTGCCATAGTCTCCCTTAATTTTATACTCTCACCACATGTTCTAATTCACATCTCAACACTCTTTTCACCTGTTTCAATAGACATCGATATACAAGCTCTCATATGCCCACAACAACACTAAACCACTCATAAAAATTCCTGCACATTAACACTAATTCCCAATCTGTTTTCAATAAGTTTTACACATCTTTTAAAGCTTCAAATACTTATATTCTCTTACACACCACACTACTCATACATTACCATTTTACAATACACATTTCCATTTCTTAAAATCTGTTACATTACATATCAAGACTTACACAAGGGTGAGCTTATTTACCTTGTTTTCTTCTTCTAGTTTTCTTTCTTCTTCTTTCTCCTCCTTCCTTCTTCTCTACCGGTTTTGGTATTCAACAATCTAATATCATCACCCATACATATACACACATTCAATACTAAAACTAACCCTAAACATTATTTGAGTTCTAATGCACATTCTAGGGTTTAGAATTTATAGTACCTTTCGAGGGTGCAAATGGAGCTTGGAGTGGCTCAAGAACAATATTTCCAACTCCACCAACAGGCCAACATCGGCTAGAACAAGAGGGAGAACAAGGGTTTAGCTCATGAATTTCGTTTTGCCTTTGAGGCTAGAAAAAGATGGAGTTTTTGAAGATGTTTTTACCTTAATAGAACAAGGAGAAAGAGGGCCTTCTAATGGTGGTGTTGAAACTCCAAATGGGATATACCCATAAAATTGAATGTGCTCTTTTCCGGATTTTGAAAAGAGGAAAATGTTGCTCTTGAGGAGAGGAAGACAATGGTGTAGTTTTTATAATTTTTGGAGCAAGTTTAATGGGTTAACACAAGGAGAGAAGTGGTAGTTTTTGTGAGGTTTCCTTATTTCTCCATGGATGACCGATGAGGAAGGAGGAGGAAAAAAGAGAGGGTGCTGGGTGAGGGTATTCACGCGAGAGAGAGGAGAGAATGGGGTAGGAGAGAGAGTATGTGAGAGTGGGGGTTACTTTTGTGTTTTTAATTGTTTTTGTCTTTAGTTAATAAGAGGAGAGTGTGAGGAGTGTGAGGGGGCCTTAAAAATCGGCTAGCTCTACAGCCCATATGGGTTTTACAATTTTATTTGCAATATTGGACACACTAGTTTGAGTTATTTATACTTCTACCCCACAACTTCCCGTTTTTGACAGTTTTTACTAATCTCTCTTTTTATTGATTTTATTGGTTCTAAAGCTTCACTAATATTTATTAATGATTATTTAGTTGACCAAAATTGTTACGAGTCTATTTGACCCGCTTAAAGACACGTTTTCCCGGTTACCTCGAAAAACGCGCTTTAAGGTTCGTTAGTGATTTTAATCCATTTTAAGGATCCGTTTTCTTCGGGATTTGTTCCCTCATGATTATTTATACTTAATTAAGCCCCTAAATTATTTATTATCCTAATTAATCGCTATTTTTAATTGCGGGGTATTTCACCTGTAAAAATAAAGGACTCAGCAAAACTATGCCGAGTATGAACGTGTGTAGCCCGTATGTTGCCGGGCCACACGACTACTTGGTCGAATATTATTAAGTCAATTTACATGCTATAATAAAGCAGTAAAACACACCACAGTACATCATAGTATCATCCACACTTAAAGGTAGCAAAACATTAGCAACAACAACCAAGCACAACAAGTTGCTAGTATCACAACAGCAATCGTGTACATAATCAAACGTGTGCATAGGTATGTTATACTCATGGTCCTCCCTATGGGATCATTCAAGCGTAGTGTGTTTTTGTTTCTTTTCTCTTGTTCCCATAATGTGTATTTACTTTCTCTTTCTTTGCACCGGGTCTGGGGATATAGTTTAGATCCCGTGACCATATCATGTAGGTGCCAATCTTTCCTTGTTTCTTTAAGGATTATTTATGAGTTCTCTTATTACCACAACTTGGAGATGTCTTGTCCATAACCAATCTTCCATTCCCGGATAGCCATCTCTCTCTCTGTTATTTTTTTTACCAGCCACTGCCCCGGATACCAAGGGTCCGTCTCCCTCTTCCTTTCAATGTTACTAGCCTCTGCTCCGGATACGAAGGGTCCGTCTCCCTATGCTTTTTAACGTCCTGGTCTCTACCCCGGATACTAAGGGTTCGTCTCCCTATTCCTTTTAACACTATTGGTCTCTGCCCCGGATACAAAGGGTCCGTCTCCCTATTCCTTTTAACATCATTGGTCTCTACCCTGGATACAAAGGGTCCGTCTCCCTATTCCTTTTAACATCATTGGTCTCTACTGGTCTCTACCCCGGATACAAGGGGTCCGTCTCTCTATCCATTTCTAACGGGTATTGGCTTATCATCACCTTGGATAGTTCGACACCATAGTGGGTGTCATTAGGGGTCCTCTACAGTTAAGAGGAGTTTTCCTTTTTATGTAGTTCCTTTGTTTTGTTTACGAAGTTCGTTGTGTTTCTTCCCAAGGATTCATCAACGAGAAGGGACTACACTACTGTGTGCGCGCAAGCAATATGCACAATGGTAGCAAGCAGGTAAGCAAGGAAAATAAACATTCCATTCACATGCCTTACACAAGCTCACAACAGACGAATAAGCACGGTAAAACAGACATCCGTTTTCATGCATTAATCTTGTGGTCATACACAAACAAGGCACACAGCACACAAGCCGTGTAACACGGCAACATACGAACCACACATGTCCATACCTTTTTCAGGAGCAAGTGTCGTCTCACACACGGGATCCCGGTTGGCGTTCGTTATGATCCTAACATTGATTAAAACAATTCGTGAGTTTATGATTTCATGTGACGACCCTTGTAACTTTTCCCTAGCTTATCCCATTATATCGGGGTTGTTCCCTAGGTGAGTTTTTGAATGTTCCTCTTACATCAGCCCTTATGATTTTCCAAGCATTAACCTTAACTTACTCTCTACTCCTAGGGCATTTGCTTCGACAGTTTACACGTTAACTAAGTTCTCTCTTTAACTCATGTTTTTAGAGTATTATAGGCAATAACATGTAACGAGTTTAACTAAGGGGATTTTAATTCCCCTAAGATGTATTCCTTCCTTAACTAAATAGCTATGTTCTCAGCTCATTGTCAACACAATAACTCCAAAGATATCTCTGGAGTTCACTTATACCAAGACATAAAGTTTCCAAAACTGAAATAATGTTCTTGTATATAGTCTTATCTTGCCACACTCTTAATGTATCTAAGGGTGTCTAAGCTTCCCAAGATGTTCCATAAGTTTAGCTAGACGCGTTATGAGGGTTTTGGATTCAAGAGCAGGTTAATACAACTCTCTTATGCTCCTTGTATTTCAGTTATACAGAAACATTCCTTATCGAAAATTCTGAAAGCACAATTGGTGCATCTCTTCCTTATTCTATATGTTGGGTTATTCAATTAGTTTCTAAGCTTCCAATGAGTACACTCATTTAACTCACTCTCTTAGCATGTCTTGGGTTTCATTAGTAAGCTATTACCACACACATAATACTTCTGGGAATAGATTAGACAGAACCTAAGTTTCAGAAGCAGAACTAAAACATATAACTATCAATCTCTCTTCCGTGTCTTTTCTGTGGTTATTAACCTGTCTTCTGATCTGTCCCAAGTGCTCATCTATGTAGCTAAGTGTTCCAACCATGTTTCAAACTCAAAACAACCTAAGCAACCCTGTTAAATCCACTGCTGTATCCCATACACTGAACAGAAACTGAAAAACACAAACTGATGTCTCCTTCTGTATCTTTCTTTTTGTCTATCTATCTGACTCCTACTTTCCCCCCATTGCTCACCCACTTGGTTAGGTGTTTTATCACGATTTTAAATTTAAAACAAATTCAACACAGAACCCAAGGCAACCTGGTTTGTATCAGTGATACATCAAGAACTAAAATTGAAAGTATAAACTGAAACATCTTCTTCTGTCTGTTTATTTGTTCACAGTCCTGTTTCTCAATTTTCTTTCAATCTGATTGCCCACCTAGCTAAGAATATTGTGAAGCTTTTATACTCAATACTAGCCCCAACCAGACTTGTACAAGCTACTGGAACCGCCTAAAACCAATACGTGCCAAACTGAAGAAACTAAAAATCAAGTTGTATGGTGTACTGTCTCTGCCCTTTTTTTTTACTGATCTGACTTTCTATACCTTTCCCCAACTTAGCTACGCCTTGGTTTATGTGTTAACACTATTTTAAACTCAAGAATAAACCAAGAGAAACACTCACACACCCTCTGCACTTGGCTACACAGAAACAACCCGACAATTATAATCTGAAAAGAAATAGAATCGGTGCCAATATTTTTTTCCTCTTCTGTCAGATCATTAACTGGTTTCTAGTATTCCAAATGAGCATGCCTACCTGGTAGAGTATATTAGAAGGGTATTAAATCCATTATAAGGCCACTACAACACTCTTAGGCACCCCTATAAATCAGTTATGCAGAAGGCAATCAAATTCAGAAACAGAAGGCATAACATTCTTCCTATTTTTTTTCTATATCTAACACTGACTACTAACTTCTAAATGTGTATATATCAACTTAGTTCGCTCTGTTAGCAATGTCTTTAGTTCATTTTTAGACCACTACCACTCTCTCAACATGTCTGTAAACAGTTATACAGAACTTTACAAATGAAAACTAAAACGTGAAAACTGCTACATCAAATACTCACTATTTTCTTTGTTTACAGGTTGATCTTTCAGTTTTCCCCCGATTAGCTTTAGCTTCTTAGTTAAGTGTTTTGCTTTAATTTTCTCCCAAGCTAGACCCAAGGGAACACATTAATCTTACAGACTCTACTTATATGGAGACAGAAACTCCAGGAACAGAAAAATGAAATACCTTCTATGATCTTCTTTGGCTTTCTTTCCTGTTACTGAACTTGATTCTTTTCTTTCCATTTTCCCCAACTTAGTGACACTGGTTAATTAGGTGTTTGATTAAGGTCTAACTTTAAACAATCCAAATCATCCGATTAAACCCACTGCTATGTCTCATATACTGAAACAAGAACTCCAAAACTAGAACTGAAACTGAACCAGAAAGTGGGTATTCTTCTTTTCTACCTTTATTTCTTTTCTGTTTGTTTACGCAGTTGTCTTTCAAAGCTCTCCCCAAGTGCCTATCTTTTAGTTAAGTGTTCTAACACCAGTTTAACTCAAAATAATGCCAACATCCCTCTGTCACATGGTTATACAGAGGAGGCTAAATTTCTGAAACTGAGACAGCAACAGTACGAGATCTGCTGCATTTCCTCCCAGTTATTTTATTCCTGTTTACGAATTTGACTTACATTTTCCCTCATTACCCACTCACGTACCTAAAGGTCCCTATCAAAGTTTTGAATCCCAAAATAGTTTTGCTAATAACACTGGATCACCCGCATACCAACTGAAAAGAAGCAGAAACAAGAAACTGTAAACTGTAGCTGGAGCAGTTTTTTTTTCCTTCAATTTTCATCTTCTGTTCATTTTATGTTTTGTTCTCAAATCTGGTTTTCCAGCTCCCCTCTTATGGCCTAGTTTCCTAGTACAACATTGTGACATATTCTCACCCTCAACAATGTTGATACTACTACTGAGAATGTTTATACAGAAACCAAGTTACAGAAAAATGCCGACATTGCAGACTGAAGCCCAAATGAAGTTCATTTCCTAGTATCGTTTCTTCTGTTTTCTCCAGTTTGTTCTACTACTTAGGCGTGTGTTTTACTACTGTTTCATTTAAAGACAACCCCAGGTAGTAAGTTAAAATCACAGACTTCTTACACAGGTTAAAATCCTAGGAAAACAGAACTGATAGAATGCAGAAGACAAATGAAACAGAAACTGATAAGCTCCTCTAGAATTTCTCGTTTACAGAGACATGACAGTTTTCAAATCTGTACAGAATTCTTATGTAACTTAATACCTTGTGTTCTCTTTTCTGTGTTTCAGAGTTGGTTTCTCCTGGAAATTTCCTTGGAACAATGTAGCCTCTCAAGACCTTGAACTTTTGGATACTAGAGAAATTTTTTTGAAGTTAGGCTTTGACAAACTGGGAGGAAGATGGGCTGGAGCAAACCGAATCTGTTTGAAGGACTTTACCTTCTGGTTAAGCTCCAGGTGGGGAGTTGCTGCTACAATCCAGTGTAAGGTTGATAGAGCCTAGAACACTGCATGCATGGTTGATGCATGACAGGAACAGGGAAGGGATGAGTTGAGAATTCTTCAACTGTCCCATTCGACAGAAGAAAGGAAAAACAGTACAGAGAAGCTGTTTCGATTTACCTGCAGCTGATGCTAATCAGTTTTTTTTTTTGAATGTAACGCAACAATCTATCAAGAGCTCGGTTACACTACAGGAGTACCGCTTTGGATCAGGAAGGAAGGAGATCGGAAAGAAAACAGAAGACAGTCTTGACCTCGGGGTTTACCTTCACACAAGAGCAGAATACAGAGGCTCTAACCTGAGGGTAGTCGTGGCATGCAGGTCAGTAGGAGGGTCACTGAGGCAGGGACATCATCGACTAAGAAGGCACAGGAAAGACTGATTACCGGGGCTTATCAACTGATAGTGGGGTAGAATTTCTATAAAACACTTTGTGGAGGTTTGAAAAAGAACGCAACTTCTGATGCGTGGGAGTTAGTACAGCAGCGGCTTGGCTTGCGGTCTCCAAGAGCAATGTCTCTTTGACTATGTGTGTTTTTTTTTCGACAAAGGAATAGTAAGAGGAGTGGCTGATTGTATTTAGTGACTGCAGGTCAGATTCTCTTTGAACTGAAAACGACAGAGACCTTAAATCTGTCTCTGTACTGATTTCGAATAGTGGCATCAGGTAAGGTCTGTTGATTCATTGTTTTTTTTTTGTAGTTATCTTAGTTGACTTAATACTAATGTTAATTTGTTGATGTAAATTACCGAATATGAGCATAGCTCAACTGGTAAAGCATCACTGGGCATATGAGAGGTACGGGGTTCGAACCTCAGCAGGAGCGTTTTATGCTCTTTTTTTTGTATAATAAAAGCTTATTTTAAGTATGAGCGACTATATAATACGTCGCGTTAATAATTCCTTACGCGACTACTTTATTTTGTGACGTTATTGTCATACGTAGGTATATGTATATATATAGATATACACCCCTTTTATTTTGTCGCGTTTTAGTCATATATATATAATGATGCGACATTACTATTTATATGTACGACGTTATAGTATGATAACGTTTCGTATATGTATTTTTTTTATAAACGTACATGTATAAGTACGTGACCGACATAGTATAACGTTGCCATGTTTTCGGGCATGTATATATGCCCGCCTAAATTTAATTTGTCATACGTTATCATATGTCCGAGTTATAAAATGTGTTTAATATTTAGGGGTATTTCATTGGAAGTATAAACAAGTGTGAGAGTGAATGTCTAAGTTGTGAACTTAAGATCACATAAATAATTAAGTACAACGCGATGACGGGGTTAACTATGGGCATTAGATATTAAGCAATCATGTTACCCCATTTAATGAAGTAATTGTAATGTTACCAGTTGTTCGAGAGGAACATAAGAGGACACATTAGAGTGGACCATGGTGACAGTATGGTTTTCTTGCAACCTGTGTCCTACCCGATTACACCGGCTTGTATGCCAATGTGTTTTTCTGGGTGTTTGCCACCTTGTAAGATAAAACATGTAATGAGTTTATAGTAATTCATTTATGTGGCATGTTTCAATTCCGATACCGTTAACCTCGAAGTGTTAAACCTTGCTAATCAAATCTAGGATCACATAAGAGATCGGTATTCGGATTTAACGACCCAAACCATGGGAACGTCTAACCACGGCTATGCGTGAGTTAGTTGTATTTGTTTGTGCCGGTAAGTATGGGTACCACCTTGTGGGTTTAACCTGGTTGTAATGCCTTGGTGTGTGGATTGATAGGTTCTATAAAGGAGCTCTTACTATATATATTTATGGGGGGTGAGGAATCCGGTCGTTCCGGTCGCGCGTTGTTTGGGAGTGGGTATCCATCCTTGCTTTACCTCTGTTATGGTTGATTTCCTTCTTGGTCTTCAATCTCCCACTAGCTTACTCCAAAGCTCACTATTCTGACTGATGATCGGTCTAGGGGAAATATGTTGGTGTGGTGTGTTTGGGTCACTATATCCGATCCATCTTTAGTTAAGTTACTCGTCCGACAAAAAGGACGGTATGAGTGATGTAACAAGCTATCATGAGGGTGTTATCATTCTCTAGGCTTACCAAGATTAACTGTGGTGGGTCGATTCCTAAAGTGAAATGCTCCCTTGTGTATGTGTTGTGAAGCTATGCAATATTTCTTGCTATGCCATATAAGTTAAAGTTGTTGTAAATTGTTATGTGGAGAGTGTGGATCATGGATATAAATCCCAGGTTATTATACGAGGAATTTAAGTATAACCCGACAAATGGGTAAGTGTCGTCTAATAAGAAATAGCTCCATTAAAGGAGAAACCCTCAAGGGTTAAGAACACAATGAGTGATCTAACGACTATTGATGTGTTGACTGATGTGTTGAACCCCATTGTTGTGGGAATGTAATGTGTTGTGTTGAAATACCCCTAACCTTAAAAACTTAATTAAATGATCTATTAATGATCTAAGATGGTTAATAAACATCTAAATACCATTGGGGGAACAATCTAAAGATCTCAACAAGGCAAAACATGCCTTAAGATCGGTAAAGCCAAAAAATGTGCTTTAAGACACCATAGAGATTGTATGACCTCAAATAGGATCCAAAGTGGATTCCTAAGTTTAATGAAGTAATGAACATTATAATACCATTCTCAAAAGAAAACAAGCCCTAAAACATGTTCTACCACACAATGTGCTTTAAAATTCCTTCAAGCACGTTTCTGAGAAAATTACTTTCTGAGTGGGTTTTGAGTGGTGTCAAGCATTGGATTAGACCTTGATATACTAATGTACTATAATGTACCACATTAGAAGGTCTAAATCCAAGATTTCAAAAAAAAATCGAAAATATGGCATTCAATTGTGAATAGTAACCCAAATAGTGCATTTTTAAGCAAAATTGACTAAGTATGGTCAATGGTCAATTAATGACCATCCCTACCTTATGAAGTCGGCAGCTTAGGAGAATGGAGGACAGCACATTCAGCATTAATGCTAAATATCTTGCTAATTTGGTGAATCACCATTTTACTATTCCATTTTATACTTTCTTTCATTTAATCACACTTCCTTTCTTTCTCTTGCCTCTTGTCCCATTCCAGCCGAGACATCAACATTCCCAAACCCTCTCAAGATGTGTTCTTGAGCATTCAAGGAAAATCAATCTCTTTTGCACCTAAGGTATTGGTTTAAGACATATTTTAGCTCTTTTTCTTCATCTTTTCATTACCTACACAAGGAGCTCATGATCTACCACTTTCCATGGCTCATTCTCAGCAATTTAAACCTTGAACAACAATCATTCTCGGCTGAAGCACGTCTAGGGACCAAGGTTGCCAAAATTTACATTATAAGGTAAAAACATACCTTAAGCATTTCTATTCTCCATCCGGTTTTCTTCTTCTGATTTTATGAGTTTATTCACTCATAATCTTCATATTTACATGTTGATTCAGTTGGTTAACCATTTGGAGCAAGGGTGGCCGAAAATCAATGGAAATATCATTCTTTAAGGCATTTTGCCAAGGTAAAACCTATTACCATAGCAGCTTGTGGTTGTCTAGCTATTCCCTAAGTTTATATGGTGAATTTAACACCATGTGGTGTGTTTAATTCAGGCCGAAACCCTTTGGAGACTACCTAGCATTTTAAGGTGATTTTGCCTTAAATCTTACATTAATTGTTCTTATGGTTAATCTCATGCTTGGAGTATAATCATATCTTTTTTGTGTATTAAACATGTCTAAATGATGTGGTGATTTTTCCTCCAAGCTGCCGAGTTGTTACTAGGGATAAACCAAGGTATAAACACCTTAAACTTATGATTTTATGATTTTTAAGCATATACATTATATGTGCCAACAGTGGAGTTATTTATATGGGTGATTTTAACCTAAGAATGGAAAAAAATGACTAAGATAAATTAAGCTAGTCATTTAAGTGATTTAATTAACATAATGGTCAAATTATGACATTATGTGGAAAAAAAATTACAGCAAGGCCGAGAGTTTATAGAATAATTTGAGCTATTTATGTGTAATTTTATGTTATAAAGCAAAGTTGTAATACGGCCATGTCATTAGGCCATTTTAATTTAAGTTTAAAGCTTATTTAATTTAATTTATGCTTACATAGTTAAGTTTGGGGTCAAATGGTAATTACTAGTAAAATATAAAGTCGTGGGCTTAATTTAGAGGAATTTAGGGTTTTTAAATGAATTTAATAAAAATTATAACATTTTATAAAGTTTTGGGTTAAAATTGTAAAAATAGAAAACTATAGGGTGTAATTAGTAATTACCGAAAGTTTGGCTCCAATTTGGTGTCAGAAGTCAAAGTGACTATATAGGAGACTTTGACCAAGTTTGGAGAATTTTAGAAATTAAAATACTGCCTTATATTAAGATAGTTATTAAATTGTAAAAGATTTATAAGAGATGGGGTTATATTGTGATTTCCGAAACTTTGGGGGTACTAAATGGAGTTTAGTACAGACCTTAGGTTATTAGGAATTTTTAGAAGTTTATTTGGTTAAATTTGGAGTTTATATGAATTATATAAGTATAATATATGATATTTATAACATCGTTACAAATGGGTAACATATGTGTATAAACCAAGAATTATAGAAAGTATAAGGTTGGGAATGATATTTATAACCTTTGGTATAGTTTCGTAACTTTTGGAGTTATATATAAGGTTTTATAAAGATATATGTATAATATATAGTTTTAATGACATTAGGAAACTATGTATTATAAATTGGGGAGATTTGGTAATTATACAAATTAAGGAGGTGGGAATTAAATTAAAATAGACCCTAGGGTCTGTTCGGTAATTATAACCATTTAAAAATTATAGGTTATAATTATATTAAGGTTTAAGGATTATAATATAAGGTATATAATAAGTGTAACTATGAAATATGATTTGGGGTTGATTTGTAATTTATGGAAGTATTGTGGAATATAGTGAAAACCGAGAGTATAAGGGGCTGTTTGGTATTTATTAACAATATATAACTATGGGTTATAATTGTTTTAATGACATAAATGTCATAATATATGTTATAAACTATAATATATCACTATATAAAATATGTGGTAGATTTTGTAAATATTTAAGAAAATAGGTGCTGTTCGGTAATATGGGCATTTTGAATAAAAATTTATAATATGGTTTTTAATGTTATAAGGGTATAACATTTATAATATAAGAAGTATTCATTAAAAGAGAATGAATATATTAAAGACTTACCATATAATAAATAGTCCCATAATACATGTACATAAATAAATATATGTTATGTAGTGGAAAAATATAATATGGTTTAATAACCATGTATTATCATGATTAAAATGATATAAGATAAAGGGAAAAGAATTACAAACATTAGATATGGAAATTCTAATGTTAGGAGTATACATGGAATAATAGGACTTAATAATTCAAAGTATTTTTACATATGAATTATACTACATTTAACTTGGAAAAACAAACCTTAGGAAAATAAATACTAAGGTGAAATGTATATATGATTAAGAATTATACATGCAATATAGAAACAAACTATATGATATACAAGAGTATATTAAGTTACATGCGATAACAAGGTTCAACGTTAAGTATATTATTATACGAGACAAGACTACGCATGCAATATAACGTTTTTCCAAATTTCGAGTTAAGCCGAAAACCCGAGAAACGTTGACAGTTAATAACGGGGGTGGGAGGTATTAGTGACGGTACGGGGTACCGTAGAGTTATGTTGTTATACGAGTGTATTATTAGACTATTAGAGACGACACAGAGAGCATCGGATCTAGCTGATTCATACTCCAAGGTTATACTTTCAGGGTGAACGGTATGTTGTTACGTGTCTCTGATTGTCTCTGAGGGCTTCCTCAGTTCAGACTTCTGTGTAATCTGTGATAAGATTGTTTGTCTGATTGTGAGAATTAATATGCATGAATTGTATATTTTTAGCTGCTTATTATATACTGTTTTTGCGTTAACAGTATTGGTTCGTATATATGGACCTATATATATAAAACGAAACTAGCGGCTATGGTGCCACTGGTAGAACGGAACCCTTTAATTACGGTCCAAAACCGTGTATAATTACGGTTCTGGACCGTAATCTACGCGGGCGTCAATAAAGATGGCCATGTCTTTAATTACGGTTTTAAACCGTAATCAAAGGCCCTTTCCGTCCCGCGTGTCATTGACTTTACATTACGGTTATTGGTAAAACCGTAATGTAAAGTTGACACTTTAGATGACGGTTTTCACAATAACCGTAATGTAAAGTCTTTTGGCGCGCGCGCCCAAAGGACTTTAGATTACAATTATTGTTATAACCGTCATCTAAAGTGTAATTTTTTTTTATTATTTTTTTTACAAATCTACACAATTGCAAAAGAGACAGAATTGTAACAGATAAGCAAAGAGGGCATCAGACCAACAAATGTGCAGAAACTGCGCAATTGAACCACCTGAATCAAATACCAACAACACAAATTCATTCTCTGCGCACAATTGCAAAGAGATAACATCTAATATACACCAGATCGAAAATCTGTTACAGAAATATTCAATTGCAAATTCATTCTCTGCGCACAATTGCATATTCAATCTGTTACAGAAATATTCAATTGCAAATTCATTCTTTGCGCACAATTGCATATTCAATCTGTTACACAATTGCAACAGAGATAACAATTGCATATTCAATCTGTTACACAATTGCAACAGAAATATTCAATACAGCAGCTAAAATCTGTACAGCAGCAGCAGCTAGCAATTCATTACAAAAAATATAATCTGTTACAGCGCAGCAACTAGCAGAATCAGAGGGCTAACAAAGGTAGCAGTGTAACCTATACATTGTAGATACAGCTAGGATGACTCCCAGCAAGAAATAGCATAAACAGAAGCGTTAAAACAGTACAAAAACGGTGCAGAAAACTGTGAAAAACAAAATCCATCATAGCAGCATCAGAGCTAGCTAGTCTACCATCCATTCTCATAAACATGGATGACATGCTCTCTCTGACATGCAACAAGTCGTTTGGATGATAAGTCGAGAATTTGGCAAAATGCTCTTTAATCTACAACAAGAAAAGGAATGGAAAACATAATGAGATTAAGATAAAGACACAAAAAATCTGCCGAAAGAATTAAATACAAGACAGCGTTCGTATTACCTTGTCTTTATCATTCTTAAAACTTGGGAAGTACGCGCAGAACTCGTACATATACCGCATCACGTAGTACTCGCAACTCCTAGAGTCCTTTTGGGTAGGGCACTAAATCACCAAAATTCACAAATGTAAAACAATTGTACAAAGATAATAGCAGCACGAATGAAATACATGAATTACCAAACCTTGATGTAATCGACGGTCAAATCACCAAACTCTCCTGTGGGGTTTTTTTGTAACAACTGTTACATATATTAACAAAAGCGTTTAGCAAAATGAACAAGTACATTAATTTGGTTCAAAAAACTTACATACAATTAAATAGTAAAACTACTCTTTGATTAAGTCTTCAGTGTTGAATTCTGTCCACTGCCCTAGTGGATCTAGAACGAGCAGAGTAGCGGTGGCAGCGCAGAATATAAACAAAGCCCAGTGGTGGCTACAATGTCAATACAAAATGAAATGAGAAATGAAGGTAAAAAAGTTAGCTAATTAGTATGTAATTTTATATCAGAACTCACGTTGGTGATACGGCATTAGAATGAATAATTTATTCTGTCGATCAACAACATTGAAGCAATGAATCATGTAATTACAAAACCTCCGGGTCCTAGTGACAGAGTCGTACGATAAACGCTCTGGGCACACCGCAGTAATGGAGGTCATGTCCTTCTCAGCACATCTCTCAAGCAGACATATTATATCACATGTACTATAAAAGTTAGCCAATGCAACTTCATAGGTACTTATTCTATATGTTTTACAGTATGAGGAAAGAACACTTACAATAGATAAGCTTGAATAATGTTAATGTTCAGATAATCTCCACACATCATCTCTCTGATGTCCTCAAGTTGATTGCCGTGATCATATCTTCTTCGTAGTGAAACATCGACTTTGGAAGCGTCATCATGAAGTTGTTAGTTGAGATGACTTCAACATGATCTTGTCGTAGAGATTCATCTGCTTGGCCCCCAAACATTAACAAAGTTTTGTGGCAGTGCGAGCTTATTTTAGGTGCCTCAAAAGTCCTGGTGTGACCCCGGACGGGCGCTGGATTCTTACCTTTTGCACCCCGACTCACTGGATTCTTACCCTTCACACACAAACAGTAAAGCATAAATGTAAAGATAATTATTAATTGATTATTATAGTAACATTAAACATTTATCTAGAACATATCCTTGTACTTCTGACAGGATTCGCCGGCGCGCTGATCTCTTCTTCTCTGGGCCGGGATATGCGGCGAGGAAGCTCAGGGATCTCAGGATTCGCCGGCGCGCTGGTCTCTTCTAGTCTGGGCCGGGTTACGCGGCGAGGAAGCTCAGGGATCTATAATAGATTAGATTAGACACTTAATGCTAAATAATGCATTTTATTAGATACTAAATGGTTGTCAAACAGTCTTACCTCATCGGTGACAACAATATAACATGCTGGCCAGGGCAATATGTCTCCCTTCGCTTCGATCAGCGTGCATTTGTTGTCAAACGCCATGGAAGGTATGCATGCTCAAATCCATCAATATCAGGTCCAAGGTCACACGCGCGTAGAATGGGGGTAGACGTACGAAACTGATGAGCGTGAGTGGACCTGATGGCAACACCGTCCCGTAGGCCGCATCTACAGGGTGCCCTTCTAATGGTATTTGGAGACGACATTTTTTGCTCCTTTAATAAACAGAGATAATACGTGAAATAAATAAGTGAGTCCAATCTAATACTATTTAAATAACTTTATTTTAGGAGAAAAATAGTTAAACAAAGTTAACCTGGATGTTGGCAAACGGGTACGGGTCAGCGGCCGGAGCACAACTAGACGAGGAAGACAGTCGAGGAGGATCTGCTGCTGCTGAGTAGTCGCATGTGCAATCGAATTCAACGCTTCCTGCAGCCTCTCCTCGAAGCCCGGCGCTCAGCAGCCAGTTTCTCTCATTAGCTTGGCGCTCAGCCACTTACGCTCTACCATCGCCTCGACTTCAGCAGCACTCATCTGACCCTTCCTAGCAGATGGCGGGAATACGCTTCTGACGTACTTCTCCCCCAAATCCTCTAACACGCCCCGGGTGATCCTTCTTCCCAAGTTTGATTGAGCGTCGTCTTGAGAAGGAGGAGCGTGTGTCTACTTCTCCTCTCTGTGCCGCTTCATACTGTCCAATTGTCAAAGAAGTTAACACTAAATTTAAGATCAACAAACACTTGAGTATATAAGTAAATTATTTAACAGCTACTTTCAAATACTTACAATTTGGTTAGCCAGTTGTTCCATCGCAGCATTAGGAAATATCCTCTGACCTTCGCTGGTCGTTTTCTGGCGTCCCAGTATGTACATCTGCACCCTCCTCGCCTCAGAGACATCCTCGATCGGGCATTCACTTCCATCCTCGTTCCTCCGTGTCAGCAAACCAGCTTCTTTCCATTCGAGGCTGCCCACATATCCCCTTCGTCCCATGGTGTGGGGGTAGAGATTAGCTTCACGGTTTTGCCGTGCTTGTTCTTGTATTGCTGTTAAGAAAGTACAACAGAAAATTAATTAGAAAATCAGGGATAAAGCATTATGAGCATTAATTAAGAAAAGAGTACACACAAACATACCCTGAACTCGGGGGTGGCGTGCCGCTCAACGAACTCCTTCCACTCCTCTTCAGTGATCATGCCATTGTACACAACATACGGCGGAGGCTCACGTGGGGGCACCCTGTTGATCCAATGCTCAACCAAGTAGTGGCGGAATGATTTAGCTTTGCCGGACACCAAAGAAAGAACGGTCTTCTTCACTTCTTCTGGGATCTTGTATCGTTCTTGCACCTTCTTCCAGATGGTCTCCTTTAACTTCTTCCGGGACTTGTTTCCATGTGTGGTTGATGCAGCAATGTGATCTGGCCAGAGTCCCTAGCATACTAGCGAACTCTGACCTGCTGCCCCCACATACCTCCCATACTGTCCCACAGAAGACTAATCTGATCCGGTTTCTGCAGTTTCAACCCACGGGTCGGACCTCTACCTCTGGGTCTCTGAGTAGCACTCGTAGAAGGTGCACTCATGGAAGGGCCAACAGCAGCAGCGGCAGATGTAGATGGGCCAAAGCAGCAGGCAGATGTAGATGGGAACAGCAGCAGCGGTAGAAGGACCGGTACCATTTGCTGCTCATTTCCTCACGACAAAATAAATCGAAATCTCTTCATCAGCCATGTCCTGATCAGCCATGCCTGCAAGGATTGAAATACAATTTGAATTAAATTAAGCATTTCATAATGGTCATATACAAGCAAGAAATAAAAGAGTGTTAATTTCATATAAATTTTTATAGTAATAACTTACACCATTATCTCTCAACCCACATTCCCTCGTTATGGTCTGATCGTATATACTCACGATGACCTGTGACCTCAGCCTCTTCCAATGAAATAGGAAGAATTGGAGGTTCATCTTCTGCATCATACTCATCCTCATCAACCACACCATCCACACCAACTATTCCTCTTCTCCCTTTAAGCACAACAGACCATCTAGGATTACAGGGATCAGTTACATAAAATATCTGCTTAACCTTCGTCCCAACAACGAATGGCTCAACCGTGGGAGTAGCTCTAGACAGATCAACCAGTTTCATACCATGCTCCTCCTCACGGAAGCCATGATTGTTGTTAACCCAGTTACAGCGGAAAACACACATTTCGTAGCTGTTGTAGTCCAATACCCAGATGTCTTGTATAACACCGAAATATGATTGTTGTACTGAGAGGACTATGACCCACGACACCGATGTCATATAAGTTTTGATAAGCTTCAAGCTCTACACCACTGTTTTGATTCGTTGACTTCTGATCCTGACGTTCTGTGAAAAAGGTGAATCCGTTGACATCGTACCCCTCATAAGAAATTACATCCAGATTTGGTCCAAATGCAACTACTTTAATCAGTTCAGGCACATTCGTGGACTGATCGGACAACACTCTGTCTTTGAACCATCGGACAAATGTCCTATTCTGCTCATTTTGTAGTCTAACGTCACTCATGTTTGGATATTGTGCTCTTAAAACACACAAGTGTTCATCAAAGTATGGTTCAACATCTTCAAGATGACTTAGCACAACTAAATGAGCTTTGTTAAGAGTGTCTATGTCAATTCTTTTCAGTTTCCTTCCAACCGTGCCAACACCCTTCAATCTGCCCTCGTGTCTAGAACGTGGAAGTCCAATGGTATCGACACCTTCTAGGTAATTGGTGCAGAAGTCTACAACTTCCTCTGTGATAGTGCCCTCTATAATACTACCCTCTGGGTGACGACGGTTCTTCATTTTCTTCTTCAGGACACCCATGTACCTTTCGAACGGATACATGTAGCGAAGGTACAAAGGACCACACATCAGAATCTCTCTTACAAGATGCACGAGGAGATGTATCATTATGTCGAAGAACGATGGAGGAAAATACATCTCCAGCTGGCACATTGTCACAATAAGATCCTTTTGTAATTTAGACAGAGTGTCCACATCAAGAACCTTAGACGAAATGGATTTGAGGAAGACACTGACGTTTGTGATTGTGTGTCTGACAGCATCCGGCAAGATCCCACGTAGTGCAATTGGCAAAAATTCTTGAAGTAGGACATGATAATCGTGAGATTTCATTCCTACTAATTTGAAATCTGTCATGGACACTAGGTTTCTTATGTTTGAGGAGTAACCTGATGGCACCTTGATGTTGTAAAGGGTACTGCATAGACTATGTTTCTCTTCTTTAGACAGAGTGTGACAGGCAGGAGGCAAGAATGTGCGTTTTCCACGTTCTTGCGGGCCAAGCTCTGTGCGTATGCCCAACTCAATTAAATCTTTCTTCCTTTCAAATGATCCTTTGTCTTTCCTTTTATGTTCAAAAGGGTGCTAGTGATACTTTCACCCACGTTCTTCTCGACATGCATCCCATCGATACAATGTCTAACCTCCAGATGCTGCCAGTACTGTAGTTCCCAAAATATTGATTTCTTTTTCCAGACACTTTTTTCACCACTTTTGGTTGGCGGCCCGAAGTTGTTCACAATATTATCCAACTTTTTGTAAATCTCTGTACCTGTCAAAGGCTGGCGCCCACGCTGTGATCAGTTTTCCCATCGAACTCTTTCGCCATCTTTCGATACTTATGTCCTTTTGGAAGCATTTTTCGGTGGCCCATATACACGGTTTTCCACTATGTTTCAAGCGAATGCTACAAGTGTTTTCACCACAAATCGGACACGCCAACGCCCCCTTGATTGAATAGCCTGAAAGATTACCATAGGCGGGGAAATCATTGATTGTGCAGTACAACATAGCACGCAAATTGAAGTCCTCTTTACTGAATGAGTCGTAAACCGTAGCCCCTTCATTCCACAAGAGTTGTAGATCCTCTATCAAAGGTTGTAGGAATACGTCAATTTTGTTGCCCGGTTGCTTTGGACCGATATTAACAAAGACAACAAGATGTGTCTTGGTTTCATGCATAACCACGGCGGTAGATTGTAAATAACCAAAAGCACAGGCCAGGTACTGTGTATGCTACTCAAAGTACCGTAAGGGTTCATCCCATCCGTGCACAAGCCTAGCCTTAGGTTTCTCGGTTCGTTACCAAACTCAGGAAATTTTACGTCTATGTTTCTCCACTGTGGTGCATCAGCGGGATGTCTCAATCTGCCATCCTTTTTCCTGTGAACTGAATGCCACCGAAGATTCTCTGCGTCTTTCTCAATGGAGAACAAACGTCTGAACCTTGGAATGATGGGCAGGTACCACATACCTTAGCTGGTGAACCTTTCTTACTACCGCTGATGTGAGTTTGTTGTTTCTTATACCGTGACGCTCCACATGCTGAACAGCTTTCAGCAAATTCATCCGATTTCCAAAACAGCATGCAACCATTTGGACAAGCATGAATTTTCTGGTACCCCATACCCATTGGGCACATCATTTTTTTGGCTGAGTACGTAGTCGTTGGTAAAACGTTGTCCACCGGAAGAACGTATTTCAATAGTTCCAGGAGGTCAGTGAAACTTACGTCGCTCCAGCCATGTTTCGCTTTCAAGTTGAATAGCTTGAGGACGACACTCAACTTGCTTAACTTTGTAGGGTCACACCCGGGGTACAACGGTGTTTTGGATGAATCCAACAAATTTTCATACTTGTCTGGCGTGTTAGAGTAATGTCGTTCCACATCTTCGAGCATAGTCTCAATGTCATCATCCCAGAAATCTGGCTCAACGTTCGCTGTAACGTCTTCTGGATCACCAGCAACTGTATCATCTCCAAGTTCTGTTTCTGTGTTTGCCTGACCATTATCCCCTTCGTCAGGCTTAATAACATCGAACGCACTCTGACCATGCCATCGGATTATGTCTTGGAAATCTTTTGTAAAACCGCGGCGGATCAGATGTTCCTTAATTGTTTCAACGCCGCGATATCTCAGATTGTTTTGGCAGTCGATACACGGACAAAATATGTATCCCTTGTCTGTAGGTTTCAGATTGTTCGCCAACACCGTGCATAACTTATCAACTCCTTCTAAAAACTTGTCGTCCAAATTTCCGCTGTAAATCCACGAACGTTCCATCTCCTTCTAGCTATTTATATGAAGGCAGCCATTTCATACCGTCACCCGTGGCAGAGTCTTTACACTTTTGTATCTTATCAACCTAAATCCATCCATGAGTATTAAATCCCACCGGTGAACGTGTTTTTAATATGTAATTTATTGAAAATTTCGGCAGCATCTCCCTACAGTTCTTCAAATGCACGATATTATGATATTAATCAATAATATATGCATTCGAAGAACAATAAAGAGATACTGCTGAAATAATCAATAAAGTACATAAAAGCACATTCACACCCTAGGTGTGAGATTTAACAATCGTGGACAGTCCCGACAGGGACTGCCGAAGATATACCTCTATTAGGTATATCTTGGGCGGATAACTATGTTTGGTAGTTTGTCAAATATTATATGTATATAATAAATCTTACCTCTGGTAGACGATTAGCCGATGCTAAGACGGTTGAGGTCGGAAGCCTAAATAAAGTCGTAGTCCTGATGCATAAATGAAAAACGACAACATTAGAATTCATCAAAAAATCAAGGTTAAATGCTAGCTAAACCGCGGAAAAAAATCGACAGCATCTCCCCTATATTTCTAACGTCTCCAAATCAGTTTTATCAAAGTCAAATTGCACGCACCATCTAGAACTGGTAACATACATAAACTTATCTTATTCTACTGTAAATGAAGTTTATTTATGACCTTCTCTGCAGTACTTCAGATTGAAGGACTGAAACTAGTCATTCTAGAACCATTAAAATACCGAAACTCATCTTATTCTTTCTGGTGGTTATAACAATAGCATTGTTGATTCCTGTCACAGATTGTGAATCAAACAGAGAGCATCTGGCATAGCAGATTGAGCAGTTGAAAATGAGCTATTTTCAGGAATCGGTAATATACTTGAACTTACTTTCTTTCCTGTGGCAGTTTTAAGTAGTAGCATTTTTAAAACTACACTATTATTATTAATTGTAATACTAAATGCTAAGAATAAATAAATACAGCAGTTTACAGTTTGTTTGCAAAATTACCGTTACTAAGCACCGAAGTGGGCAAGTAGTGTAGAAATCAGCCCACGAACTAGGTTGCAATTAACTGTGAATCTGGGCACAAATATATGAACAAGGTTAGAACATTTGCCATTACACTCTCAGGATTCGATAAAACGAGGTTAGAACTTGCAATCGAAATGCATGTATATGAACAAAGTTAGAAAAAAACGACAATCAATCGATCGCATACCCAATACGCGATAGAGACGTCGACGGTGAGACCAGTGGTAGATGGGTGGTGACCGGCGGCGATGGGAGTGACAAAGGTGGTGGGAGCGACGGCGGCGATGGCCGTTAGCAAGGTGACGGGAGAGAGGAGGCGATTTCAGTGAGGAAGATAGCGCGAAGGAAGAAGAGTTACTGAGTACAGTGTGCAGAGTAGGCAAATGTTTAAAAGGACTTTAGATTACGGTTTACATAAACCGTAATCTAAAGTCACACTTTAATGACGGTTCCTAAAGAACCGTAATCTAAAGTGTAACGAAATTAAAAAAATAGCGCGATAATTATTTGGCATATGTTGGGTTTCAAACATAGGTAACACATTAATATAAAGTTTTATTAATCTAAAATACACTGGTAAAACGACGTCGTTAACTGTAATCTAAAGTGTAACGAAATTAAAAAATAGCGCGATAATTATTTGGCATATGTTGGGTTTCAAACATAGGTAACACATTAATATAAAGTTTTTATTAATCTAAAATACACTGGTAAAACGACGTCGTTAACTGTAATTTAGATTACGCGCGGAGTCGAAAAAATCAAATAATACGGGAAATATTTGGCATCAGGTCAAAACGACGTCGTTGACCATCAGTCGGAGGTTGGCGCGCCTTTTTTAGGAGGGACTTTAGATGATGGTTATTAGTGAAACGTAATCTAAAGTCCGTTGACCGTAAAGCGCGCGTCAACACGGGACTTTAGATTACGGTTTCACTAATAACCGTCATCTAAAGTCCATCCTAAAAAAGGCGCGCCAACCTCCGATCGATTATTGATTACGGTTAATTCAATCATCGTCGCTAATTAATTCCGGCCTTCCTATTAATCACGGTGTCTGTTAAAGCCGTGATTAAACCCGTCATTAAAGGCTCGCGTTCCACCAGTGCGCTATCTTATATGTAATATAAGGATCATCAGAAAAATGATGTAGCACTAGGATAATAAGATATACATATTATCCGAGACTTTAATACGGAGCATTGGCCTTTCAAACGCCGCTCTCGTATCTAACACTGGATTCCGAGTTTACAGACTCGGATTGGACTAACGACTTAGTCGCTGTGTTAGAAAAAAATTGGTAATGCGATGCGATGGTATAATTAATTAACGTAACAAAGCCAAGAGGATGTGGCTCTTGGTGCGCTTGTGATCACAAAACGATACTAGGATGTCCGCGTACGGGTCCACAAGTATCAAGAAAATTCCGTGAGCTAGGATGGCTCGTTGGCCGGAGACTCTACCGCTGGAGTGGCTACTGTCGTGGGTGACCCGCCATAGTATATGGGTAATTTAGAGACACGTCGTTTAACGAGGCGTTGTCACTAGGTATAACTGAACATTATTACAGTTGAGACTTGTACATTGGCGAACAATATTGGTTTTTATACCAAGGACGGGAGTTGATACTTGTTTATTGTTCTCGTTTTTTGCCTGTTGTCATTGGTTATATTATGTGGTTATATTATGTGTGTTTATGGTTGTGTTATTTTATGGTTATTACTGTTAAATGTTTTACAGTTTAAATATTAAAACGGTATTGCATGTAAAGAATCTCATGCTCTCGACCCAATTAATTGAGGGGTTTGAGGAGGCATGACGGGGCATGTGATAACATACTCAGCAGGGGCTGATTCCATACCACAAACCATTTTTATTTCAGGAGACTAGCTGGTGGGTCGACGCGAGGCGCGACCGTTGTATTTACTTTTGGCTAGACTTGGTACGGTTTGAGACTACTGTTATTTCGGACTCGGGTTTGTAAACCGAGTGTATGTTTGGTTAGACGCTCACGTGTACGGTTTTGTAATAGACAGTTGTTATTGGATATGTTTTTGATTGTTTAAGCACTACTATCTATCTCTTGTGGTCACTGCGGGAATACGTTTCGTACGTTGATTATCATGTAACTCGTTATCACCCGTATGGGCGAGTGATAACAGTGACACCATTAGAACGACAGTCTGTTATTTACCACTGCGATTTATTTACTAAGTACGATGCTTATATTATATTAGGAGCCGGATTAGTAGGGGTGTTATAAGAGATAGTAGTCTAAGTACCGTGAGCTTAGGTTATTCATATACCAGTACCAATGAGGAAGTTGAAAACGATTGAGTTAGGAGATTGTCAGAGACATTGTGTTTTATGCCTTTCAGGGCTATGTGAACTTATGATTGAGAAAGTACGGTATTTAAACCGAGAGTTGACCTTGATTCTGAATTCTTCAGATGTCTACTGGAAGACGTTCGACAGGCAGAGGCAGAGGTGGAGGAGGCGGGCCTGGAGGAGGTCCTCCTGAGGCCCCAGCCGTGGGCGTTGCTGAGACGGTAGCTGCCGTCTTTGCTCAGCTAGCCCTAATGGGAGGTGTCCAGATAGGAGCACCTCCCATAGTCCCACCCGTACCCGCACCGAGAGAGCCAAACAGGCTAAAGAGCGTCGCGACACGCGAGTAACCTGCTTACGACCGAGTAGCTGACCCCACCGTCCTAGAGAGATATATTATCGAGCACGAGAAGGCCTTTGACGCCATTCATGTGCATGCTGAGCACCGGCTCGGTATAGCAGCCTTCCATTAGGGACGCCGCCAGAACTTGGTGGAGGTCCGTGAAGGCACACTACACTGCTATAGAGGGTTTCGGTTGGACGGGTTTTGTGGAGTTGTTGAGGGAAAAGTACTATCCTGCTCATTTGAAGCAGAGGAAGAGGGAAGAGTTCGAGGCTCTGAGGCAGGGTAGTCTGACAGTGGATCAGTACTACTCCCATTCATTGGGCTGTTGGACTTTGTCCCGGAAGTTGTGTATTCTGACACCGTGAATGTGGAGAAGTTCAGAGGTGGACTACGATATGCTATCAAGGCCGCCATGGGTGCTGCTTTATACCCTACAGTCCAGGTAAATTAGTTGACAGATTATACCTTGTAACTCAGTTGATTTATTACAAGTTCGGGGAACTCATTGATGCATTGTAGGAGTGCTATGATGCTGCTTCTCGGACCGAGATCTTGGTGAACAGCCGGGATGACAACCAGGGGCAGAAGCGTAAGGCCCCCGAGAAGGAGGCGGAGGTTGTGGCTGGAAGCGGGGCAGCAAGGGCTGGAAGTAAGAACCGCTTTTAAGTTATTAATCCATTTAAATTACTTACTTGCTGCCTGCTTTATACCTGCTATTCCTAACGCTTTGACGATCACAGGAAGAAAAAGTTCTCCTGGAGGAGAAGAAGAAGGAGCAGCCAGCCAGAAGGGCAAGGAGAAGGTTCCGATGCTGACCGGGCCTACCTATGATGTCCAGCCTCTCAGATCTGCACCCCCTAAGGGTAAGCGATCTAACCTTGTGAATGAGTTGTGTATGACACTATCCATTGCCGTCCTTGTATTAATCATATTGTTGTATGATAATAGGTTCTGCACCCCGCGCCACTTTCACTACAAGCGTTGTGGTAAAGACCACCCGGGTGTTGATTGCACCGGGCAAGCGGTGGACTGCCACCACTGTGGGAAGAAAGGCCATAGGTCGTTTGAGTGCTTCGCGAACCCGGAGAGCTGAGTGTACCACCCGTCGAAGGGGACTCAGAGCGTACCTACTGGAGGAGGTGAAGCTCGAGGTGGCCAGAGGGGCCCAGCGCCCCAAGCCTAGAGGGGCAGCAGCCGCAGCAGCCGCAGCAGCAGAACCAGAGGAACCCGCCGGGCAACCGTGTGCTGAATGCAGCGGGAGCTTCGGGCACTGGTACTAGTACCCAGCGCGGTGAAGGTTAGCATTTGAATCCTTAACCATTGTATGAGAGCATGACTGAGTGTTAAACGTTTTACCTTAGTATGAATGTGTGTTTTAATTACCGCTTTAGATAAACAACTTACCTAGGAAACCTTTTACCTCTTAGGAGACTTCGATATCTGCTATCCCACACTCACAAGACCGAGATCACCTAGACCCGTGGAAGAAAGACGGGAGTACCCTAACGAGTTGTGTCATGTGGTCAGACCGGGCATGATACTTCTCAGAGAGTTCCTAACCCTAGATGAGCAAATTGCTATAGTGAATGAGTGTAGAGCTTTGGGTAAGGGCATAGGAGGATTTTATACCCCTGTATTTAATAGTGGTTCTAAGATGAAATTGCACATGATGTGCTTAGGGAGAGATTGGGATCTGCAAGCTATGGTTTATCAAGGTGAGGATGGTAGATGGCGTATCAATACCTAGGATACCTGAGAGTTTCCTAACTTTGGTAAGAAACGCAATGGATATTGCTCAAGACTGCGAGACTTACCCATTACCCGACAATGACACCTGACGTTTGCATCGTCAACTACTACGAGCAGGGAGGAAAGCTTGGGATGCACCAGGATCGTGATGAGACGACCGAGTCCATCACCAGAGAAATACCGGTTGTGTCATTCTCCATCGGCGATGATGCTGAGTTCATCTATGGAGACCAGAAGAGGATGGATCTAGCAAGCAAGATCATCCTCAAGTCTGGGAATGTGTTGGTATTTGGTGGAGAGTCGAGGCTTGTATATCATGGAATTAAAGCATTAAGCTCAATACCGCCCCACCAGCTCTAGTGAATGAGACCCACATCCGACCTGGCCGTTTAAATTTGACTTTCAGACAATACTAATGTAATAGTAGTAGCTAAGTGTGTAACCTTGTATAATACAGTGGATGAATGAAATGAGAGTTTTGTACCTTCAAGTATATGTGTTCAGTTTGTTGATACCGTTAATTCATAACTTCAGGCTACGAAAATGGAAAGGAGGGTACCATCTGCATCCTAGATATGCGTAAGCCAAGGAGTCCGGTAATGTCATCACAGGTATGACAATTACAACCGACAGTAAATTAGTGATTTATTGGGACTCGATGCTAATACGAGAGATGATCTCAGGTACCTTTCCTATTTATGGTGTTTGTGCTTCCATATTGTTCGACTCAGGGGCTTCGCATTCTTTTATTTCCTCGGCATTTGCTAAGAAGCTGGGGGCTGCCCCGAACAGCTTTATGACTTTTCAGTCACCCTTCCTTCGAAGGAGAAAGTAGGTTGCACCAGACAGTACACGGGGTTGGAGATCAGCATCATGACTGAGACCTTCCCCATCGATCTGATCGAGTTCAAGAACTTGGGCTTCGACATTATAGTGGGCATGGATTGGCTGCAGAAGCATAGGGGCCGCCTTCATTGTGCAGAGCATCGACTACTACTGAAGGGGCCGAGCGGCAAGACAGTGTCATACCGCAGTGTGAGGAGAGAGCCGACTGTCAAGATCGTGTCAGCATTGTCCCTGATGAAGGACATTAGGAAGGGCCGACAAGCCTTCCTCTGTTATGTACAGGACACAAGACAGAGTGACGTGATGGACTCAGATATTCCAGTCGTTGTAGATTTCCCCGACTTATTTCCTGATGAGCTGCCAGGCATGCCGTCTGTGCGCGAGGTTGAGTTCGCCGTCGACTTGTTGCCAGGTACGGGCCCTATTGCTAAGGCACCCTACCGTATGGCGCCGGCTGAGATGAGGGAGCTGAAGCTACAGATGGAGGACCACCTCGACAAGGGATTCATTCGACCTAGTGTTTCCCTTTGGGGTGCTCCAGTACTGTTCGTCAAGAAAAGAACGGCAGTATGTGACTCTACATCGACTACCGCGAGCTAAATACGGTCACGGTCAAGAACAAGTACCCGTTACCACAGATAGATGATTTATTTGACCAGTTGAGAGGGGCCAGTGTGTCTCGAAGATAGATCTCAGATCTGGCTACCATCAGATTAGGATTGCAGAGGGTGATGTGGAGAAGACAGCTTTCAGGACAAAGTATGGACACTACAAGTTCACCGTTATGCCATTCGGATTAACGAATGAGCCAGCCATTTTCATGGATTTGATGAAACCGTCTCTTCAGAGAGCAGCTTGATAGTTTAGTTGTGGTCTTCATCGACGATATCCTGATCTATTCAAAGACCGAAGAGGATCATGAGTTACATTTGAGACAGGTTTTGAGTATAATGAGAGAGAACCAGCTGTATGTCAAGCTCTCGAAGTGTGAGTTCTGGTTGGACAGCGTGTCATTTCTTGGACACATTATATCAGCAAGCGGGATATCTGTAGACCCTGCTAAGATTGAGGCAGTGAAGAGTTGGCCGAGGCTGAAGACAGTCACAGACGTCTGCAACTTTCTGGGTTTGGCCGGTTATTATCGAAGGTTCGTGAAGGACTTCTCCAAGGTGGCCAAACCAATGACGAATCTCATGAAGAAGGAGTCCCAGTTCTTATGGTCATCCGAATGCGAGCAGTCCTTTCAGACGCTGAAGGATCTCCTGACATCGGTGCCCGTTCTCACTATCCCTGAGGGCACCGATGGGTTCGAGGTATATTGTGATGCCTCTGGAACCGGTCTAGGCTGTGTGCTTATGCGGCATGGGAAGGTAGTTGCCTACGCATCCCGACAGCTGAAGAAGCACGAGGTGAATTACCCCACACACGACCTTGAGTTAGGCGCAGTAGTCTTCGCTATGAAGATCTGGTGACATTATCTATACGGTGTGACAGTCACCATCAACTCTGATCACAAGAGTCTACAACATCTCTTCTCTCAGAAGGAGCTGAACATGCGACAGAGAAATGGGTCGAGTTCTTGAAGGTCTACGACATAGACCTAAAGTACAAGGAGGGCAAGGCGAATGTAGTAGCCGACGCCCTGAGCCGCAGAGCTCATTCATTGTTTACATTACTAGCGGGCAGCAGTTATGATTGGAGATACGAGCTGCACAGGAGAATGATCATTATCTGCAGAGTATCAGGCAGAAGATGTCAGAGGGTTGTTTTGAGAGTCAGAAGTATGACTTCGAACTTGTGATGATGGCATGATTCGACTGAATGGCCGGTTATGTATTCCAGAGTCTTCTCCTGACCTGAAGGAGAAGATACTCCAGGAGGCTCATTGCTCGTCCTTATCCGTCCACCCCGGTTCTTCGAAGATGTACAAGGACTTGAAGGTCCATTTCTGGTGGAGCGGGATGAAGAAGGATGTAGCTGACTACGTGGCTAGATGCTTGACCTGTCAGAAGGTTAAGTTTGAGCATAGGAGACCCGGCGGTTTAGTGCAGTCTATGCCTATTCCTTGCTGGAAGTTCGAGGACATCTCGATGGATTTCGTTGTCGGTCTCCCACCGACTAAGGGAGGACTGAACACGATTTGGGTCATTGTGGACCGTCTGACGAAGGTGGCGAAGTTTGTTGCTATGAAGGATACCTGGAAGGTCCCGAAGTTAGCGGACTTGTTCCAGAAGGAGGTGATCCGGCACCATGGTGTGCCAAAGACCATTGTGTCTGATAGGGACCCTCGATTTTTGTCCAGATTCTGGGAACAGGTTCAGAAAGCCTTGGGTACAAAGTTGAAGCTTAGTACGGCATTCCATCCACAGACCGACGGTCAGAGTGAGAGGACCATCCAGACACTGGAGGACATGCTGAGAGCATGTGCCTTGGATTTTCAGGGGAGCTGGTTAGAGCGTCTACATCTGATAGAGTTCGCCTACAACAACAGCTACCACTCCTCGATACAGATGCCACCGTTCCAGGCACTTTACGGTAGACCGTGTAGGACTCCTTTATGCTGGGATGAGGCCAGCGAGACTACGCTTCTAGGACCAGAGTACCTAGAGCAGATCAAGGAGGATGTCCTACAGATTCGTAGGAACATGAGGGCAGCTCAGGACCGGCAGAAATCATATGCAGACACCAGGAGGAGGGACATTGAGTTCACTACCGACGACATGGTATTCCTTAGAGTGTCACCCATGAAGGGGATCTTCCGGTTTGGGCAGAAGGGCAAGTTGAGCCCGAAGTATGTTGGACCTTATGCGATTAGGGAGCGAGTGGGCCCATTAGCCTACAGACTGGATTTACCAGCAGAGCTCGGGAGGGTGCACGACGTCTTTCACGTTTCACAGTTGAAGAGGTATGTGCCCCATCCATCGCACGTTTTACAGCCAGAGACTTTAGAGTTGGACCCCGCTCTACGATATGAGGAAGTACCACTCCGCATTCTCGATACGAAGACGAGGCAGACTAGGAACAAGACCGTTAGCATGGTCAAGGTTCTCTGGTCGAACCATGAGGTGGAGGAGGCTACATGGGAGTTAGAGGACTCCATGAGAGCGAAGTATCCAGCACTCTTCGAGTAGTGGCTGTGATACTTATACGGGTTCGTGGTCAAACCCTTTTTAAGGGGGGTAGACGCCACTTGGCTTGCGCATATGTTATGCATTAGGTCTTGTTTTTGTGGTGTGTTTTGGTAGTATGCTATGTCATACATGTTTGTTTGGATGATTGTATGTTTGATACATCTTATGTATGTGCCTTAGTGCACCTGTTTGAGTATATATATAGTACCGCTGAGTACTTTTGTTGATGAGTTGGATGTGCACCTTGTTTAGTGCTATGATACGAATGAGTTTCGGCTATTTGATATGTGCTGTATCAATCATGATACATATAGACTAGGTCTGAACCTAGTGGGAGTTACTCCCTAGCGATGGTCTGTTTGATTACTTAGTGGAACTGGATTCCTTAGGTGAACTGTAGATGAGTAAGGACTTCGGGACGAAGCCTTTTTAAGGGGGGTAGATTGAAATACCCCTAACCTTAAAAACTTAATTAAATGATCTATTAATGATCTAAGATGGTTAATAAACATCTAAATACCATTGGGGAACAATCTAAAGATCTCAACAAGGCAAAACATGCCTTAAGATCGGTAAAGCCAAAAATGTGCTTTAAGACACCATAGAGATTGTATGACCTCAAATAGGATCCAAAGTGGATTCCTAAGTATTATAATGAAGTAATGAACATTATAAAACCATTCTCAAAGGAAACCAAGCTCTAAAACATGTTCTAACACAAAATGTGCTTTAAAATTCCTTAAAGCACGTTTTTGAGAAAATTGACTTTCTGAGTGGGTTTTGAGTGGTGTTAAGCATTGGATTAGACCTTGATATACTAATGTACTATAATGTACCACATTAGAAGGTCTAAATCCAAGATTTCAAAAAAAATCGAAAATATGGCATTCATTTGTGAATAGTAACCCAAATAGTGCATTTTTAAGCAAAATTGACTAAGTATGGTCAATGGTCAATTAATGACCATCTACCCTTATGAAGTCGGCAGCATGGAGAATGGAGGACAGCACATTCACTTTAATGCTAAATATCTAGCTAATTTGGTGAATCACCATTTTACTATTCCATTTACTTTTTCATTTAATCACATTTCTTTCTTCTCTTGCCTCTTGTCCCATTCCAGCCGAGCCAGCATTCCAAACCCTCTCAAGCTGTGTTCTTGAGCATTCAAGGCAAATCAATCTCTTTTGCACCTAAGGTAATGGTTTAAGGCATATTTTAGCTCTTTTTCTTCATCTTTCATTACCTACACTTGGAGCTCATGATCTATCACTTTCCATGGCTCATTCTCAGTTTTTAAACCTTGAACACAATCATCTCGGCTGAAGCAAGTCTAGGGACCAAGGTTTCCAAAATTTACATTATAAGGTAAAAACATACCTTAAGCATTTCTATTCTCCATCCGGTTTTCTTCTTCTGATTTTATGAGTTTATTCACTCATAATCTTCATATTTACATGTTATTCAGTTGGTTAACCATTTGGAGCAAGGGTGGCCGAAAATCAAAGGAAATACATTCTTTAAGGCATTTTGCCAAGGTAAAACCTATTACCATAGCAGCTTGTTGTTGTCTAGCTATTCCTATGTTTTATGGTGAATTTAACACCATGTGGTGTTTAATTCAGGCCGAAACCCTTTGGAACTACCTTGCATTTTTAAGGTGATTTTTGCCTTAAATCTTACATTAATTGTTCTTTATGGTTAAGCTCATGCTTGGAGTATAACCATATCTTATTTTGGTGTATTAAACATGTCTAAATGATGTGGTGATTTTTCCTCCAAGCTGCCGAGTTGTTACTAAGGATAAACCAAGGTATAAACACCTTAAACTTATGATTTTATGATTTTAGCATATATATTATATGTGCCGAGAGTGGAGTTATTATATGGGTGATTTTAACCTAAGATGGAAAAAAATGACTAAGATAAATTAAGCTAGTCATTTAAGTGATTTAATTAACATAATGGTCAAATTATGACATTATGTGGAAAAATAAATAATACAGCAAGGCCGAGAGTTTATGTATAATTTGAGCTATTTATGTGTAATTTTATGTTATAAAGCAAAGTTGTAATAAGGCCATGTCATTAGGCCATTTTAATTTAAGTTTAAAGCTTATTTAGTTTAATTTATGCTTAATAATTAAGTTTGGGGTCAAATGGTAATTACTAGTAAATATAAAGTGGGCTTAATTTAGAGGAATTTAGGGTTTTTAAATGAATTTAATAAAAATTATAACATTTTATAAAGTTTTGGGTCAAAATTGTAAAAATAGAAAACTATAGGGTGTAATAGGTAATTACCGAAAGTTTGGTTCCAATTTGGTATTAGAAGTCAAAGTTGACTATATAGGAGACTTTGACCAAGTTTGGAGAATTTAGAAATTAAAATACTACCTTATATAAGATAGTTATTAAATTGTAAAAGATTTATAAGAGATGGGGTATATTGTGATTTCCGAAACTTTGGGGTACTAAATGGATTTAGTACAGACCTTAGGTTATTAGGAATTTTTAGAAGTTTATTTGGTTAAATTTGGAGTTTATATGAATTATATAAGTATAATATATGATATTTCATACATTGTTACAAATGGGTAACATATGGTATAAACCAAGAGAATTATAGAAAGTATAAGGTTAGGAATGATATTTATAACCTTTTGGTATAGTTTGGTAATTTTTGGAGTTATATATAAGGTTTTATAAAGATATATGTATAATATATAGTTTTAATGACATTAGAAAACTATGTATTATAAATTGGGGAGATTTGGTAATATACAAAGTTAGGTGGTGGGAATTTAATTAAAACAGACCCTAGGGTCTGTTCGGTAATTATAACCATTTAAAACTATAGGTTATAATTATATTAAGGTTTAAGGATTATAATATAAGGTATATATATAAGTGTAACAATGAAATATATTTGGGGTTGATTTGTAATTTATGGAAGTATGTGGAATATAAAACCGAGAGTATAAGGGTTGTTTGGTATTTATAACAATTTATAACTATAGGTTATAATTGTTTTAATGACATAAATGTCATAATATATGTTATATAACTATAATATAACATTATATTAATTATGTGGTGGATTTTGTAAATATTTAAGAAAATAGGTGTGTTCGGTAATATGGCATTTTTGAATAAAAATTTATAATATGGTTTTAATGTTATAAGGGTGTAACATTTATAATATAAGAATATTCATTAAAAGAGAATGAATATATTATAAAGACTTACCATATAATAAATAGTCCCATAATACATGTAATAAATAAATATATGTTATGGTGTGGAAAAATATAATATGGTTCAATAACCATGTATTATCATAATTAAAATGATATAAGATAAAGGAAAAGAATTACAAACATTAGATATGGAAATTCTAATGTTAGGAGTTACATGGAATAATAAGGATTTATATAATTCAAAGTATTTTTACATATGAATTATACTACATTAACTTGGAAAAACAAACCTTAGGAAAATAAATACTAAGGTGAAATGTATAATATATGATTAAGAATTATACATGCAATATAGAAACAAACTATATATATACAAGGGTATATTAAGTTACATGCGATAACAAGTTCAACTTAAGTATATTATATACGAGACAAGACTACGCATGTAATATAACGTTTTTCCAATCCCGAGTTAAGCCGAAAACCCGACAAACGTTGACAGTTAATAAACGGGGGATTATCCGAGAGGTGTTAGTGACAGTACGGGGTATTGTAGAGTTATGTGTTATACGGGATTCTAATCAGTAGTTATGTATTATTAGACTGTTAGAGACGACACGGGGAGCATCGGATCTAGCTGATTCATACTCCACGGTTATACATTCAGGGTGAACGGTATGTTGTTACGTGTCTCTGATTGTCTCTGAGGGCTTCCTCAGTTCAGACTTCTGTGTAATCTGTGATAAGATTGTTTGTCTGATTGTGTGAATAAATATGCATGAACTGTATATTTTTAGCTGCTTATTATTACTGTTGTTGCGTTAACAGTATTGGTTCGTATATATGGACCTATATATAAAACGAACTAGCGGCTATGGTGCTATCTTATATGTAATATAAGGATCGTCAGAAAAACGTTGTAGCACTAGGATAATAAGATATACATATTATCGAGACTTTAATACGGAGCATTGGCCTTTCTAACGCCGCTCTCGTATCTAACACTGGATCCCGAGTTTACAGACTCCGGATTGGACTAACGACCTTAGTCTGCTGTGTTAGAAAAATTGGTAATGCGATGCGATGGTATAATTAATTAACATAACAAAGCCAAGAGGATGTGGCTCTTGGTGCGCGCTGTGATCACAAAACGATATAGGATGTCCGCGTACGGGTCCGCAAGTATCAAGAAAATTTCCCGTGAGCTAGGATGGCTCGTTGGTCGGAGACTCTACCGCTGGAGTGGCTACTGCCGTGGGTGACCCGCCATAGTATATGGGTAATTTAGAGACACGTCGTTTTAACGAGACATTGTCACTAGGTATAACCGAACATTTATTACAGTTGAGACTTGTACATTGGCGAACAATATTGGTTTTATACCAAGGACGGGAGTTGATACTTGTTATTATTCTCGTTGTTTCGCCTTGTTGTTCATTGGTTATACTGTGTGGTTTATATTATGTGTGTTGATGGTTGTGTTATTGTATGGATATTACTGTTAAATGTTTTACAGTTTAAATATTAAAACGGTATTGCATGTAACGAATCTCATGCTCTCGACCAATTAATTGAGGGGTTTGAGGAGGCATGACGGGGCATGTGATAACATACTCAGCAGGGGCTGATTCCATACCACAAACCATTTTTATTTCAGGAGACTAGCTGGTGGGTCGACGCGGGCGCGACAGTTGTATTTACTTTTGGTTAGACTTGGTACGGTTTGAGACTACTGTTATTTGGACTCGGGTTTGTAAACCGAGGTGTATGTTTGGTTAGACGCTCACGTGTACGGTTTTGTAATGACGGTTGTTGTTGGATATTTAGATTGTTTAAGCACTACTATCTATCTCTTGTGGTCACTGCGGGAATACGTTTCGTATGTTGATTATCATGTAACTCGTTATCACCCGTATGGGCGAGTGATAACAGTGACACCATTAGAACGACAGTCTGTTATTTACCGCTGCGATTTATTTACTAAGTACGACGCTTAGGTTATTCATATACCAGTACCAATGAGGAAGTTGTAAACGATTTGAGTTAGGAGATTGTCGGGGACAATGTGTTTTATGCCTTTCAGGGCTATGTGAACTTATGATTGAGAAAAGTACGGTATTTAAACCGAGAGTTGACCTTGATTCTGAATTCTTCAGATGTCTACTGGAAGACGTTCGACAGGCAGAGGCAGAGGTGGTGGCGGCGGGCCTGGAGGAGGTCCTTATGAGGCCCCAGTCGTGGGTGTTGCTGAGGGTAGCATGCGGGCTGCATGATTACCATACCACAAAGGTGATGAGCCCCTTGGGGGCCACCCTTTCTTTCCTATTTTTCAGGTACAAGGAGCTGGGAGCCGTTCGAGAGTAGGACGGGGGGGTAGTTGTTTGTGCATGGGTAGTCGTTTAATTACTTATGATTGTAGGAGTAGTAAGACCGAAACTGTTATCGGCAATGGTTTGTAAATACTCGGTACAGTTGGAATGTATAATTAAATGAACGTTGGTAATGGAAAGAGATTGTAATGTTTAGTTGCTCGGGAATCTGGCCCATCAGACCGATACAATGTACGTGTATTAGCCTTGTTAGCCACGTGGGTGGCTAACGGCGTGTAACACCAGTAAGTTAAGTAACGTGATGAGTTAAGTTTTCCGCTGCAATTTGTGTTAAGTGTATGGTTGTAGTTGGGGTGTTACATGAAGAATCTCTGCAAGTCTAGTGAGGCTGTTATGTAAATAATCGAAGTTGTAGTCGACTCCTAGAAGTCTAAGGATTAATAGGACGGTAGTTACATCCTAAAACCGTGTATACATACTTGCATTTATTCAATATGTAAGTAAGCCTGTACGAGAGAAAAGATAGAGATAATCTGGGTAAGTGTGGATCAGACTTAGGAGTGTGTGTAAGTGCTAGAGATTTGGTGAGCTAGATAGGACTGGGTTAGAGTATCAATACATTGGGTATTTGATAGAACGACAGGTCGAGGAACAGTCGGTGAACCGTAGGCCGATAGTCAGGAGAGGGTTGACGACTTTATGGGTAAAGTCGAAACTGTCCAGGGAGTCCGTGTGTGGAGCAAGGGAGGTTGAGTGAATTTCGTGTGTGTAAATTCTCAATCGAAATGTGTTTTCCAGTTTAAGTTTATCTCGCGTCCATTCCTAAACTATCAAGTTTTATTAGAGTTCACGATACGTCCACGACACGTCGGGGATGCATCAGGAGCACTTGCTGGTTTCAAGAAATAGCAGTGAAATAACAATCCGGAATATTACCGTCACACCCATATCCATGGGTGTTAAGGCAATCCACCTAATCAAAACATGTTAAATGCCCAACTTCAAAATGAAATACAACAGTGCCGAAATCCCATTTCAATCAATGGCATTAATAAGAATCAAATGGTGTACTCCTACATTCTATGTGATGTCGCAATTCCCAACCCATGCCTCAGTCATAGATACCTGTGATCAGATATATATATAAACATGCAATAGAATAACACAGCTAGTTGACATTGAGTAAACTACTAATTCATAAAGAAATACAAATCACTTGTTTGAAGAAAACAAACCCACTTTCACTCACAAGGAGTCGAATCCATCAACCTATATCCAACACATTCAATACTAAAACTCAACCAAACAAGGGACCCTTTCATTAGCAACCAAAATCCACCAATGAACACCGAAACGAGTGGGGTCGCAAAATAAATTATTCCATCAACGATTACCCAAACTAGCGGGGTCAAAAAATAAACAATTCCACCTCACTCTAAGTCTATATATGTGCACACACTTCTAAGGGTACTTCTAACCACGAAGAAGTAGATCTATAAAGCTTAAACTACGATATAGTGGTCACAGGGCAAAATAATTATCCCAATATATAATGTGTACGAATCAATTCCAGTGAAGGTTTCCAAAAGACATTACCAAAACCGAAAGAAATAACATCACATTATTTAAATCCCCAAGTTGTTCTCAAATCCCTAATTTCCCATTCAACCACAAAGGTTCTCCTCATCAATCAATTCCTTCGCATTTCTCAAGATTCACATAGAGATTTAGTAGGCATAGTAGTTTACCTGGATCAACGCCCACGAGAAACAGGAATCACAGAGATCTAGCAATCCCCGCCGATGAACTCAGGATCTAGAATTCAATTATCGTACAATCAATCAATCAACACCACAATAACTCACAGTTGAAGACTCATACTTACTTAGATGTTCTTATCCTTCAATCTAGCTTCAATTAGTACCAACAATGGGAGATGAGAGTTATGTGAGACGAGGGATATGAGCAAGGCGTGGCGCAAAGAGGGAGAGGAGTTGAGAACGTGATTTTTTGGTAAAGGAAAAGAAAGTGAAGGAAAGAAAGAAAAAAGGAGATAAGGAAAAGAAGAGGAAGAAAAATAATTAGGTAGGTGAAATACCTTGAACTTAAACATGGTGATTAAATTATTATAATATCATGTTTGAAGGCCTAATAGTGCCTAAAGAGTATTGGTGAAGAAAATAAAACCAAAAGAAATGAGAAAACGCGTAAAAAGCATAAAACGTAAAATTGTGCGTTACATAACTCTAGGAGGTGTGTGACCTCTACTAGGATCCTAGAGAGATTCTTAAGGCTTAATTAAGCCTAATTAATATGTGGGAACAATTCCCGAAGGAAACGGATCCATATAATGGATTAAAAACGCTAATGAAGCTTTAGAGCACGTTTTTCAAGAAAACCCGGAAACATGACTTTGAGTGGTCAAACGGATCCGTAAAAATTATAGTCAATCAAATAACTATAATTAAACATTAATGGAAGCTTAAAAACCATTAAAATTAAAGAAATGAGAAAAATCCGGAAAACGGGCCCGGTTAGTGAATAGTGCTAAAACCGGGTAATTAACGAGCGTTATTGCGAAAAGACGAAAACGCCCCTAGCTTGATTAATTAAGGTGGCCGGTTTTGTTAGGGTGTTCAACACTCCCCCTTCTTACTAATAAGCTCACTAATTAGCTAAAGAAAGACAAAAAGAGAAAAAGTAGAAAAGGTACAAAAGCAACTTTTCTTCTCTCTCCCCTCACTTTTCTCCTCTCTCTCCTTTCCTTCTTCTTCCCCACCGTATTCTCCCTCCTCCCTTCCTCCATTTCTGGTGATTTTGCAAGCTTCCCATGGCAGCCCTCTTCCTCACCTTGCCCAAGCTACAACAATGCTCCAAATGAAAAATAAATCACATATTTGAACTCCCCTCATCAAGAGCTTCATTCCTCTCTTTTTAAAATCTCAAAAGCTTGAAGTTCATCTCCATGGGTATAGCTCATTTGAAGAGAAAGTTGGAGCTTCTTGAAGCTTGGAGCCTCCGCTTCCATTTAAGGTAAAAAGATCCAAGAAAAACTCATTTTTCCTTCCTTTTTGCCTTGGCCGATTTTTCCCCTCTTGATGCCTTGTTTTCATTCTTGATTTGAGCATTGGCTCAAGCCTCCAATGGTGGTGGAACCCTCCTTTTGATTCAAGGTTTAAAACCTCTTCTAGAACTCCAAAGGCAAACCCCTAATTTTTGTGATTTAAGCTCTTCCATTGAATGCTAGAGTTATTCCAAGGGGTTTAAGAGCCTAATTGTTGTTCATTGTACTCTTTTGGATGTTGGGCTGGAACTTGGAAATTACATTGCCCCACTTGACCGAAAATGGGAAGAGGAAAAGAGAAGAGGAGAAGAGAAGGCAACTTGGAAGATTAAGGTAAAGAGGCTTACCTTAATAATTAACTTAAGTGCCTTAGTATATTTGGATGGGTAACGAAAATAATGAACCCAAAACAATTGTGCTAGAAAAGTGTAAAATAGATATGAGAGAGGTTGGTGATGATGTTTTGTGCAATTGTGAATTGTTGTCTGAATTGAGGGCCTTGGAGCCAAGTGACTTGAGTATATATTAATATTGTGGTTGGAAGAGATTTTGATGAAATGTTGTGTGCTGGTAGGATCCTCTATGGATGTGGTTAGTTTTGAATCGATTTAGGTGAGAAACTGTGTATTTGGGGATGTTAGGATTGTAGGTGAGTTATGGCAAAATTTGTGTAGAAAACCTAAGGAGTTAGGTGTTGTTATGGGTGAGAATAACCTAGGAATTAACTAGGTGTTGAAAGAGATTCACTTGGGATAGATAACCACCCTAGGAAGGTTTGATTAAGGTTGGGAGTTTGGTGCCAAGTCTGTAGCATAAATTGGGAGAAAATTCATGAATTTTGCTAGTGATGAACTAGGGTGTTTAGCTTGTGAAATAGTGATCGAACTTGGGTATTAGAAGTGCATTTGTCTTGGAGGGAGTTTGGAATGGTCAAATGGGTAGAGAATAAGGTAAACTATCCAAAGAAAGTTAAGAAATGCACAAGTGAGCAAAGTGCAAAATGTGAGAGTGAAAACTTGTGGAATTGAGCAAGAATTTGGGTAAAGAGTTAACAATGGTTTAAGGAGGTTTAGAGCATGATTAAAGTGCTTAAACATGTTAGAAAACATGTGGAAGGATTAGGAAATGTTTAGGTATGAATTAGGGGTTGAAAGGGGATTTAAAAATGTCAATGCAACAGCTATTTAGCAGGGTCCGGGACCTACCATTATAAGGCTACCACTCCACTCTACTCCACTCTACTCAACACTAAACAACCCAATTGAACACCTAAGTTCTCTCACTTACCAAGCCACCTAAAAGCACTTATTTCCTACCGAAATTTTGTCATAACCTCCCCATAAACCTTACATGTCCAAACTCATCTTTTCACCATTTTTCATTCCTAATCTAGCCACACCCTTACAAGGGTCCTACAGCACAAATATCATCCAAAATTCACCAAATCAAATAGCTCCAAAATCTTAATAAACCAGAATATAACCACAAACTCAAATCATTTGGCTCCAAGGCCCTCAATTCAAACCAACAATTCACAAGCTCTCTCAAAATCAACTAAACACATTATTTACACAAGTTTTTGGTTTCATTTCTTTAATTACCCATACCAAGTTCTAAAATAATCAAAATAAGCATTAAGGTGAGTTTCTTACCTTAATCTCACAAATTCTCCTTTCCTTTACCAATCTCCTCCTTCTCTCCTTCTTGATCAAAATCGGTCAAATGGCAATGGAGTTTCCCAACATGCCAACACCCAAGGAACACAAAATTCAACATAATTAAAATTCTAAACCCTTGGGGACACACTAATTCAATGAAAGACTTGAAACACTATAGTTAGGGTTTACCTTTTGGAGCTTTTTAAGAGGGGCTTTCACCCATGAATCAAAGGGGAAACTCCACCACCATTGGAGGGTTGAATTGAAGCTCAAAATCAAGAAGAAAACAAGGTGTGAGAGAGGGCAAAATCGGCCAGCTCTACAAGATGGAGAAAGAATGAGTTTTTCATGAATCTTTTTACCTTAGGAGAGAAAGAAGGCTCCAAGCTACCCATTGATGCCATTTTCTCTTCAAATGGGATATACCCATGGAGATGAAGTTCATCCTTTTGGAATTTTGAAAAGAGAGATAGATAGAGAATGATGAGAGGAACACAAATATGTGTTTTGTTTTTTATTTGGAGCATTTTTGTGGCTTGAGCAAGAGGATGAAGAGAGGCTGCCATGGGATCTCTTGAGGGAGTTCAAAATCTCCAGGAATGGGGAAGGTGGGGAGTGCTCACGGTGGGAGAAGGGAAAAAGGAAGGAGAGAGAGGAGGGAAAATGAGAGGATTAGAGGGTAATTGTAACACCCCTACTATTAATACGAACATTACGTCCATCTCCTCGTGCTTTCACAGAGTCATGCAGCGGATAATACTTACATACATGGGTGATTACGATGCCGTTAGTCACCCACGTGACTAACAAGGCTACTACTTCTATAACAATCGGTCTGATGGACCGGAATCCCGAGTACTACGTATCTACACACTACTCCATTACCAAGTAATTACTACAATCCTCATTCAATACAATACACCAGGTCCAATACAAAATGATCCACATACCGAGTCACTAGGTTTCCAAATCAAATACAATACTTCTCCCAATTATACATACTCACTAAGAGTCTATCTATCACCCCTTCCTCACAAACCACTACTTCTAAATACGAAGGCTTGCCACCGGTCTCTTACCTTGACCGTATCCGCTTCGGGTAACTGCACACTAAAAAACGTTCCCCCTAGGGGGTCAGCTTTCGCTGCGCATGATGACCGCATACCCCGCGTACTAGTGAGGGTAACGCGACACTTGGTCGTATACATGCAGTTCATTTATTCACAACAACATGCCATACATGCTTCATACACAATACAATAATACTTACGCAAGGCATACAACATACACTTCATTACATACAAGGAATACAATATACCATCCAATACGTACTAACCTCCTTCCGAAATACACATGCTCATTACATACACAATATACAATTCTTGTTAGCTTCATTGGTCCACCCGGGTAAGGGGTGGAGATTACTTTTTACTCGTTACTCCATACATACGAATACATACTCATACTACTTACGGATCCATACTTACTTACTCTTACTCTTACTCATGTTAAGTCATCGGGACCTCCGTCCCGGGGACTACTCGTCCCACCACCGGGATTACTTGACTCACCAATCGGGGATGCTACCAATTTAAGGGGTTTGGGCCGCGGACCAGCTTAGAGTCAGGAATGCAGCCAACCTCTTATGACTCGCATTCCTCACGCGTGGCCAAAGCTATATCGGATTCTACTCATTCCAATTACTCACTTAAGTTAGGAGTTAGGTAGTAAGGAATTAGTAGAAGTCAACATCCAACCACATACACAAATACATTATTCAGATAAACATCCATACAAAATACAATACAATATACAAGTACACTACAAGGTACAATTACACTTCATCATCTCATAATTTCATGAATTATACAAAACTAGTGTTCAAGACAACATTATCAAGAACAACATAAGTCAAGCACAGTAAGTGTTCTTAGTCGATTCATGCATTTATCTTTTTAGGTGATCAAATAAGCACACAAATCGGGTAACCAGATTAGGATACAGGGCATGAAGAAATCATACCTTTCACCGTTGTACTTGTATCCCAATGTTCCTCCGGTGTTCACAAATCAAATCCTATGATTTACATACAATCGAATAATCAATCTAACTATCATTAATTTAATTCGATTATCCTTACGCTTCCTAACTCATACTTTCTATGTCTTCACATTCCTATACTTACATTTTATTTACTTACTTTTAATTACTTAACAATGGTATACTTGCATATGTACATATGTACATGTGGGTATACACATATATACATATATATATATATATACATACATTATTTAATTTAATTTAAAAAAAATTTTTGACTGGACCGACCCTGCATGTCCGTCGCAGGTCCGGTCCATTCCAGTAGCCTTCATTACGGAATTTTTCTGGCCTGACCGAACTTGCAAGTCCGGTCGCAAGTTCGGTCCATTCCAGTAGGTTACAGACGGGAGAATTTTCTGGTCCAACCGAACTTGCAAGTCCGGTCGCAAGTTCGGTCCATTCTAGAAGGTTTCCCGTCTTTGTAAATCTGGGCTCGACCGAACTTGCAAGTCCGGTCGCAAGTCCGGTCCGGCCCAGTACTTCAGTTTTAAAATCTGTTTTCATTTGATTTCTTTACCCATTGTTTCCCCAATCTTTACTAATACTTCCCCACATGATTTAAACGCTACTTAGGCCCTCCAAATTGCCTTAGTTCATTCACAAACTTCCTCATTAAATCCATCAATCTACTTACACAATTTCCTCACTTCCTTTCCACACTTACAACAGTTTTTCATCCTTCAATGCTACAGATTTTTGTTCCAACTTCTTACACTCAATACTCCTATTACCAATACCATTAATAGCATCCCAAATACACTTCCAAGCCATTACATTACCTATACCCAAGTCCAACTCTCCTCTTACCAATTCTTGCACACTAATCTTTCCTAACTTCTCCAATGCATGTTACTACACTTTGCTACAGATTTTGCACTCCTTATTTCTCATACTACTACTACCTCTTCATCACTACTAAACATACCTATTAACTCCAATACACACCTCGGTTCTCCCATTCACCAAGACATCCATAAATGTACATTTCCTACCAAAATTTTGCCATAGTTCACCTACATTTCTTACTTCTCCACATATGTACTTTCTCATCAAACTCATTCCTAATCTAGCCAAACCACAAGGGTTCTACCAGCAATCAATACAAATATAAATCCATCCCAATACACCAATACTCCATCAAACATCAATACTAATACTCATACACAACATACTTGGCTCTAAGGCCTACCATTCACATACCAATTCTCAAATACTCAAAAATTCATAAACTCCAATACTAATACATTAGTTTGGGTTCTTTTATTTGTTTACCCATTCCATTACTCTAATGCATCAAAATTTAGCATTTAGAAAAGAGCTCTTACCTTGAGCCTATAATTCCTTCATTCCTTTTCCAATTCTCCTCTTCTTTCTTTCTTGCCCAAATCGGCCATGTGGGGAATGGGGTTGCCAAACTCCATTCCCATCACCCAATGAACACAAAACACTACAATTAATATACTAACCCTTAAATTAATGCAAATTCATTGAAGTGTTTGAAATGAAATTTCTAGGGTTTACCTTTGGAGAGTTTTAGAAGGGGTTTTAGCCCTTGGTTCAAGAAGGTGAATCCACCACCATTGCAAGGTTGATATTATGCTCAAAGGAGAGAGAGAAAACAAGGCATTACAAAGAGGCAAAAATCGGTTATGGAGTAAGGTGGAGAAAACATGAGTTTTTCATGTAGATTTTAACCTTAATGGAGAGAGAAGACTCCAAGCTACCCATTGGTGCCATTTTCTCTTTGAATGGGGTATACCCACGAAAATGAACTTCCTCATTTTTGGATTTTGAAAAGAGAGAAGTGTAGAGGAGGATGAGGGGAGTTCAAATATGTAGTTATTTTTACCTTTGGAGCTCAAATGAAGGTGGAGCATGGATGGGAAGATGAGAAGCCATTGAAGCTTCTCTTGGAGCTCCAAAAATCGCCTATACCAGAGGAAAGAGGAGGGAGAATCGATGGAAGAGGGAAGAAAGAGAAAAGAGAAGAGAGAGAGATGAGGTGAGAGAGTGTGGGGGTTGCTTTTTACTTTATTACTTTGCTTTTTGGTTCTCTTTATTTGTTAACTAGTTACATGTGTGTGTGAGGGGTTTTTTAACTAGTAAAAACCGGCCCCCATATAGTATACTAGCTGGAGCGTTTTTCGTCTTTTACAGAAAACGCTCGTTGTTTTACCCGGTCTCGGTACTATTCACTAACCGGGCCCGTTTTCCGGAATTTTCTCGTTTCTTTATTTTTATTGGTTATTAAGCTTCCATATATGCTTAATAATTGTTATTTAATGATTTATAATTTTTACGGGTCTGTTTGACCACTTAAAGTCACGTTTTCGGGTTTTCTCAAAAAACATGCTCTAAAGCTCTATTAGCGTTTTAATTCATTATTTGGATCCGTTTTCTTCGGGAGTTGTTCCCATATATTATTTAGGCCTAATTAAGCCTTTAGAATCCTTATAATACACTAACTGAGGTTTCATACCTCCTATGGTTATTTAACGCTCATTTAGCGTTTTTTGCTTTTTAAGCGTTTCTTTATTTCTTTGGATTTATTTTTCCTCACCAATATTTCTTAATCATTATTAGGCTCTTAAATACCTATTAGGATAATTTAATCGCCATATTTAAGGTCGGGGTATTTCAATCTACCCCCCTTAAAAACTTTGTCCTCAAAGTTGTTCGAGGTTACAGGTTTACAATGCTTACGTGTCCAATACCAACCGTCACACATTCTTCCTCCTTACAATTTCCAAATCCACTACTCACGGTCTCTACATTCCATACCATACCAATGTACAATAGTTACTCCCATCCGCATTCCTACCAACCATCGGTTCCACATTACCCGATTTTCACATACCTACAATGCAAAGCTATCCCCAAAGCAATGCAATACACATACAGTCCCACAGGCACTCAGGTCCTCTAGACACAGGACTCCTCTATGTCCCGCTGCCCTTGGAATAATACAATATGCTACACTACTATCTTCTCCTGTATAACTTCCAACAAGTCCTCAATCTCCAGTCCAAGGAAAATTCCTTTACAACTACTAATTAGAAGTTTTCTAAAACACACAACTCCAAATTCCAATTTATATTAATTACTTCTATCCTGTGTGTGATTCTTGTGACCACTTGAGGGGAGCTTCGAGAATCATTCGACCCTGATGTGATCAGCATCAGTGTTGAATTATCTTTCCACCCCAATTTGTGTTCGGTTTCCCTTGATCTGATCAGGATCAAGTTCGACTTCCCACATTAGTTTCAAACAAGCAATTAATTCACTTATTTTCATATTTTATCTTTTTACTCTTCCTAGTCATTCATGCATCTCCGAAGGATGGATTCAATCCATCAATCATCCTCAATCTACTTCCCCAAATGCTTTACTTCGAGATTCAATACTTAAGTGCTCATTTCATCAACCTTCACTACTTCCATACATTACTCTCCATCGTTTCAAATGTTCTAACTAGGAATTACAATACTTGTAGATTTCAGTCATCCTCAATTTGCTTCCAATAATTTACCTACGAATACACTACTCATGGGTTCCATTCGTCTACTATTCTCAATAATTTCGTACTACTTCTTTTAAAGGATCCCATACTTGTGGAGCTCCGTCCACTACTCATTACTTTTCTTTTACTAATACTCTTACATGGTGTTACAAGGTAGGTATATCCATCCTATGGTATTTGCATCTCTCGTGCCTAATTACCATAATTTCAATATGAATGGATACCTATGTTTATTTAACATAGTGCCAATCATCCAATCAATTCTCATTTGTGCTATGCACATTATAGTTTATGTGTTTTATTCATGAAACTTACATTAAGCGGTTTTCGCTCAACCCCCCTTAAAAGGGATTACGCCCACGTAATCTACCATATGTTATTATTACTAAACATTGGTTTACTCAATTGGGCAATCTGAAGCGTTTCAGCTTCTTTACGGTTTGTTACATAATATACCCTTGTCAAAGGGTCCTAATCATAACAATGGTTTAGTCTTTGCACCAAGGATTCCTATATGAGTTTATTTAACTCATAATTAATTCAGTTCCAACCTATTAGGCTTCAAGGCATTAATAGCCATTCTGCTATACTTACTAGGTATATTATCTCCTAGCTAGGGCCCACTAGCTTCTGCTGCGCGACCCTGATAACTTGGGTTATTCACCCTTCTTGTTATCCTTAATGTGCTATACATCACCTTTTTATCCGTCTACTATGGGAAGTAAGGTTTACTAGACAATTGCGGTATTCTTTTACCGTGTTTGAACTGAATTAGTTTTAGGTTGTAAACAGCTCTCTGGTAATCTACTGCACATGGTATTCGTGCTTCCACGATTATTCACTAAGTTCCTACGACTTATTGTCGGGTGAGGTCAAGTCACTACTTAGTTGTAGTGTTTCCTCTGTTGTCAATAGCTTCTGAATTATACCAGTTCTTCAGGTTCAGTACAAGTGTCCTTTACTTGTATGACCTTGCATTTTCTATGCGACGGTCCTTGTGACTCTCTTAAGTCTCTTTTCACCTTTTTATTCCTGTGGAATTCACATCTTGTGATTGTTAGTGTGTTTCACACTCTTCGTGCTTCTTTGGCCTCAGGCCGCACGGTCTGTTGCTAAGCTTCCTTAGCTGGCTTATGCCATGTTTGTTGGTGAAAAGCAGGGTTTACTATGGTGTACATTTTCCATATCCCTAGCCATCCCATTAGATCATTAGCTGCACAAGTGCAATACCAAAACACTCAGTCATACAGAGTGCAGAGGCGTAAACGTTTGACAGTGAGTCACTTATGTGATAGGAAAGAATATTTCTGTCTGTCATCTCATACTTATACTCCGTGTCATTAACTGCTACTTCCTCAAGGCGGTCGCTCGCTGCGCACCGTGTTTTTACTCACTGTACAACATTGTTTTTACTGTTTCTGTTACTGTGGTAGTTCCTCTTCACTTATCGCCATTGTCATTGGCACCATTCCCTTATGGTGTAATTACACTAGGAGTTTCCTGTGTTTATGTGCATGACAGTTGTCGTAGCATACTGTAATCTTATTATCTTCCCCATGTGGAGATGTCTTATTCAACTTAGGTTTTATGTGTAGGTTAGCTTACCTCACATTCTATCATCATTTGTGATACAATTTACCAAGTATCTTGGTTGCTAATGGATGAAGTAATTTATCAGGTTACAAGCTCTCTTGAGCGTTGGTCATTCATGGTGTCCAATGTGCATTCACATTGATTGTTTTGACAATTATTGTCTTTCCAGTGCTGAGCACTAATGATAGGCTCTAGCTGTGTGGTTTATTCTTGTATGTACATCACCGGGATGTCCCAAGAAACTTCAAGGGTTTTCTGGTCCCGCTCTATCATTGATAAATGAAATTCTTGTTGAGAGGCTTGTTTCCACTCATAGGTCTCATGACAAGGTTTACCATGTTGGTGTTTATACAATGGTTCACCACCTGCTTGGGTGTATATGGAGTATGCTTACTCCTTAAGTCGTACTGGTTTGGAAAACTCATTTCTTATTCCATCGCCCCTTGGCAATATCTATATGCGTAGGCTTTATTGTTATTGCTGATGGAAGCCTTTTCTAAGGGTTCACATCTTCACCACATTGGTGGTCTCCGGCTAACGAGGGGTACCTTCCCTTGGGTTTCTCGTAGTGTCCAAGTATGGACTAGGCCAATGTTGGCATTATCACGTTTCCTATGCCTCCGTGTTATCACTCCTACAGAAGGCATGAAGGGTAATTAAACGCTTCGTCAACTGTATATAGAGTGATGCTCTAGTGACAGTGACATTGAGGTGGCCATTACTCCAAGTCACTTATGATGTTAAGCTCCAATTTGGGTGGTTCAGTTGTCGATTTTTTGACGTATGAAGCAACATCTCTTGCAAGTCTTGTTATTAAATGGTGTGGGTTTTGCAACCGTTTATGCTATATAGCGCACTAGGTTTATGGCTTGAGCCTTATTGCTGCAAGCTATGCTCCTTGCGAGCTGCTTATGCATGTTTCCACTCCTTATATACCTCATAAGTTGGAGGTATTACTGGGCTCCATGGCAAGTCGTGCCATCACGCTTCCGTTCATAAGAGGTCCTTTTGGCAATCTGGTGCTAATCAGTGCCTTATGTGGTTGAGGGTATTTCTTGTTAAGTGAAATCCCTTCGGTGTTCTAACCGAATGTTCATTCCAGCTCCCGAGCTCTTATCATGATGCTTTATTCATCTGTTGTTAACTCATACACCCTTCAAGGATCACTCCTGGGTGTTGTTAGGTTATGCTGTTTCATCCGGCTAATGTTTGTGATGTGTTACTACCATACTACCTCGTGGTATTGTATTTGAGTATCTCTTTTTGGATTAGAACGTCTCCCGTTCTTGGGTAGACTGTTCATACTTGCTCCTAGTGCTTAAGACTAGGTTTAATATCCTCTTCAATGATGGATTCTACTTCGTGGTAATCTTGCGATTGCTCTTGGGAATTCCGTCCCGTTTGTTGAGCATTGTTGTGATTATTTTAGGCATTTGCCTTGCTGAGTTCAGGCTGGGTATACTTTCCAGCTGTCATGTACTTGCTTGATGTCTTTGAGACATATCCAATGTCTATACTCATTACTCTGCGCCTTTTGCGCTTCCTAATTCTCATTCCTCATCTTCAGATGGGTTCTCTAAATTCCTTTATGCTAATTACTTAGCTGAGTTTCCTTCTCCTTGATTGTCTGAGGTGTCCAGTTGTTCTGGTTTGAACTTACTGATGGTCCGTAGAACGGAGTTGACTACTTCCCGTGTGTCGTACGCTACATGTATACATACGTGGGGTACCGTGTTGATACGTTACCACTTACCCGACTACGTGTCAGGCCCACAAGCTCCTTTGGAGTGCGGTCGTCCCACATCCCATAATTGGGTACACCCGTAGTGTTCGTCACACGCGTAGGTGAAGTATTCTGTTGTCAACTCCTCTTGTATCATGGTATGATACTCACCGTAATTCTGTTGGTTTGGTTTAAAAATCCAAGGTTTTTAAAAGGAAAGTTTGTGGTTTGAAAGAAAAATTGGTTTTAAAATTATGGTACGGTGTCAAAAGAAGTTCTTCATGGCATAGCCATGTTCGAAATCTTGACCAAGTCTAGCTTCCCGCTGACTGGTATGTTCTAAATGCAGTGGTCAGGCCGTCAGGCCTTTCCATGGTTTCATTCCTCTAGTTTTAGGATGTTTATTCCTTTAGTCGCTTCATCGCTGTCACGGTACATTACTATGTACCTGTGGTATGTTAGAAGTCCTCCTGAATGCTCCCGTTATTACTGCACTTGCCGTGGCAAGTGCATGGTACTGGTGATTTTTGAGTAATCCTATACCGATCACGGTATGGTTTCCACTCGTATTTGTTAGTCTTGTTGACTCTTCCCTCGATCTTATTGATCTATAATTGGTATACTCGATCCCTTAGGTAGCTTCTTGGTGGTCTAGACATGGCTGTCGTAGATCTGGGTACTTCTCCAATCCTTGGAGATTCCCACTCTATTTGGTTTAGTGTCGTTCCTTATGGCTCGTTCCCACACATCTGTGGTGGTTACTAAGCCTTCCTTGTTTAGGCACTACTCTCGTAGTCCTATTGAATTGTATCTCATGGTTGTTCTTGTAGTTGTCTGAGCTATATTGGCCAGGTATTGCAACCTTGATGGCGTCGTAGTTTTGGAGTTAACCGCTTCCGACTATGTCCTAAGTCAGCTAGCATACCGTTGGTGGTATTATTCAAGTATTACTGTTCCGTAGACTCGTGTCTCGGGTTCCGTTACTGCTCCTTTTTCCTTCCGTTGCACGGTTAGTGCTTCTTTCCTGCTGCTGGTTGACCAGCTAGGTTTCGCGACTGCTAGCACGTTGCCCCATGTTGTTGTACGTTGCAGCCTCCTCGTGGTTGGAGTGCTCATCCTACCTCTATTAAGTGCGGGTGTTGTGGTCCAACCGGGATCCATCTCCGGGACTTCCAATTCTTGGAATCTACTACGTGTCGGTTCTTGTTTACTGTGTGATTGCTTCACCACTGCCAGATCGGGTTTCCCCGAGTATGAGAAGGCTTTTCCTCTCTCTGGCGTCCTTTCCCAAGTTATACAATGGGCTTGTGGAGGGCGGGTCTGGCATTGTAGGTATCCGGTACTCCCCGGTAGTTCCTAACTGGCATATCTCTAATGCTAACACACAGCCCTTAGCCCTAAGCTTCTAAATCCTAACTCGGTATTCCTAAACTCGGTATTTCCAGTCATCAGAGCGATACTTCGCTCTGATACCACTTTTTGTAACACCCCTACTATTAATACGAACATTACCGTCCAATCTCCTCGTGCTTTCAGCGTCATGCAGCGGATACATACTTACATACAATGGGTGATACGATGCCGTTAGTCACCCATGTGACTAACAAGGCTACTACTTCTATATACAGCATCGGTCTGATGGACCGGAATCCCGAGTACTACGTATCTACAACATATACTCCATTTACCAAGTAATTACTACAATCCTCATTCAATACAATACACCTGGTTCAATACAAAATGATCCACATACCGAGTTTACTAGGTTCCAAATCAAATACAATACTTCTCCCAAATTTATACATACTCACTAAGAGTCTATCTATCACCCCTTCCTCACAAACCACCTACTTCTAAATACGAAGGCTTGCCACCGGTCTCTTACCTTGACCATATCCGCTTCGGGTACCTGCACACTAAAAACGTTACCCCTAGGGGGTCAGCTTTCGCTGCGCATGATGACCGCATACCCCGCGTACTAGTGAGGGTACGCCGACCACTTGGTCGTATACATGCAGTTCATTATTCACACAACATGCATACATGCTTTCATACACAATACAATAATACTTACGCAAGGCATACATACATACACTTCATTACATACAAGGAATACAATATACCATCCAATACGTACTTACCTCCTTCCGAAATACACATGCTCATTACATACACAATATACAATTCTTGTTAGCTTCATTGGTCCACCCGGGTTAATCGGGTGGAGATTACTCTTTTACTCGTTACTCCATACATACGCATACATACTCATATATACTTACGGATCCATACTTACTTACTCTTACTCTTACTCATGTTAAGTCGTCGGGACATATTCCCAGTTTCAAATCTAAAAGTTCTGTGTCACGTCCGGATCCAGACACAGATCCGGACGTCACACAGAGATGAAAAATAAAAATGCATCACGCTGATAATCAGGCTTTCGGCGCAATTATCAGTCGAGCGGCGTTCTAACCCATACAGCAACATATATTAATAGACGCCCATGCTCAATTAATCACTCACACACCAAACTTCCACTAACATTTGTTTTCCTTCTAATCCTATATAAACCAAGCTTCAGCCTTCATTTCAATTCGTCCCAGACTTGCGAGTCTAATCCCCTCTCTTCCTCTCTACACATCCTCTCATCCACGACAATCCATTCACCTCTATTCACAAATCTTCATCCGTAATCCTTCACCCTCACTCACAGACAGAACCTTGCTCACAGCGCTTCATTTACCCGCGTCCGGATTGACGTCCGGATCCGGACAGCACCAGGAGAACGCGTCCGGATCTACGTCCGACCCAAGACAGCCGGACGTGACTCAGACGAGTGTGGAAATTGTAGAATCGACCACGGCTTCTAAAATCAGTTTTTATGCTAAATCCCTCTATCCTTATGCTGTTTATATTGAGCATTGTTATTTTGTCTATGGCTGAGTAGTCGCTTTTAATTTCGGTTTACTATGTATCTCTAGAATAATTATTTCTGAACCTTTGTGATTTTCTGCAGTACAATAGAATAAAGTTCTTTTCCCTTATGAATTCCTAGACTTGTTAATCTGATCAATTAAATAAGTTTATCAGTTTGTTAGCTTATAAGTGAGAACTGCGGCTATCAATTGACTACATGGAAAGAACCAGTTAGTATAGAGATGGTAATTCCTCTAAAACACTAGCTGACCATTAATCTAGACTACACTTAAAGCAATTAGTAAACAGTGGATTCATAACGAGAGTTAGGATTCGGTCTTTGCTAATTAGAATTCATGGAGCGGGAGACCGAATACGAGTTATCTTTATTCTAGGGTTTTATTCAGAATATTGTAGAAATCACTTAGTGGAAGAAATTGCAATCTAGAGAGAAGTAGTAAACCAGAATTTCCTTTATCAAACAAAAATCAAAACAATTATTTACCTATTGTTTATTGCTTTTTGAACTCTATTACAACATTCACCATCACATACAAAAACCCCCAATTTCCTGTTATTTGTTTTATGTGTAAGTAGAAATTAAACTAGCCGCTGCCTCCTTGGATTCGATACTCAGGGAATACTCCGAGATTTAAAACTTGCTACAATCGACCGGTACACTTGCCGTTAGGTTAAACCCTCAGCACAATTTACCGTTAGGTTTTACCCCAACAAGGTTTTGGCGCCGTTGTCGGGGAGGCACGGTTGCTTAGTTTAATTTTTATATTGGTATTTTAAATGTTTATATTGTTTTGTTTTTGCTTTTTAGTTTAGTTTATTTTATTTTATTTTCCTTTGTTTATTTTCTTAGCTTTGTGCAATTTGTCTTTTATTTTTGGTTCCAGTATTATTTTGGTTTTACTTGATTGAGTTTACTTGTTTTACCCACTATCAGTTATCTGATTATTTTGGTTTATGGTTAAAACTCGTTCTGAAGGAAACCCTGAATTTGAAATTGAACCAGAAATAGACAGAGTAACAAGAAGGATTCGAAAAAGGTTAGTGCTGGATCCTTCAATTGAGCAGGAGGTGCCTCCAAAAGATTCACCAGCAAAGGAGATTGTTTCTGAGTTACTAGTTGAAGAAGAGATTCTAAACAACCCCTCAGGAGCCAATATGGAGAATTTGAATTCGGGGAGGCACATGAGGGATTACACCCGCCCAAGTGTCGAAGGGCTTATTTCACCGATAGTAATTCCTGCGCTACCAGCTGGAGTGCAGTGGCAGTTCAAGACACACTACGTTACTATGGTCATGAACGCACCCCAGTTCAGCGGGACAGTCACCGAAGATCCCAATGTCCATCTCATCACTTTCTTGAGATTGGTAGGAGCATGCTCTACATCAGCTTCACAAGAGGTTGCTAGATTGACTCTCTTCCCATTCTCCCTGAGGGATAGAGCTGCAGAATGGTTAAACTCATTAACGCCCAACAGTATCACTACCTGGATGGAGTTAGCAAATGTATTCTTGGCGAAGTATTTCCCTCCTTCTCGAATGCTGACTATGAGAGGAGAGATTACCAACTTCAAGCAGTTCACCGGTGAGACATTATCTGAGGCTTGGGAGCATTTCAAAGGGATTGTGCGCAGAGTACCACACCATGGTTTGGGAGAGGAGGTAATTTTACAGTCCTTTTACAAAGATTTGGATCATTCAAGCCATTTGTTGGTAGATACTTGTTCAGGAGGAAGCCTCATGGAGTTACCAATAGCTAGAATCAAGGAATTGTTGGAGACCATTACCAATGCATCCAATCAGTGGGGAGGTACTAGGGCATCTACTGAGGTTCCCCCAAGGAACACCGCTGGAATCTATGAGGTAGATTCGAACACTCTTTTAGCTGCTAGGATGGATATCATGTCTAAGCAATTTGAGAAGATGTGTGCAATGATGAACCCTCAGTCAAGTGCACCTGTTGTGACCGATTCTTTCCCACAGTGTGAGTATTGTGGTAGAAGTTCCACCATGTGTCAGTGTAATTCTCAGCAAAATAAAGAGGTAAACTATCTGGGAAACAGGCAAGAGAACTTCTACAACAATCAAAACAATCAAGGATATCAGCAGCAGAGGTTCCAGAGAAATAATTACAGTCAGAGGCCTCCACAGCAAAACACTCAGCATTTTCAGAGACCTCATCAGAATCAACAAATGCAGAACCAGCAGGCACAGAAACAGCCAGATGGTATGAGTTCAAGTTTGGAGGATATGATGCGGGAGTTTATCTTGTCGACCAATAGGAAACTCGAACAACAAGAGAACACAAACCATGAGAACAAGACATTCATCTTGGAGCAGAGAGCTTTCAACAAACATATTGAGACTCAGATTGCCCAACTGAATGAAAAATTTTCTGATAGACCTGCAGGGGCTCTACCTAGCCAGCCAGAAAAGAATCCTCGCGAGTATGCTAAAGCTGTTTTTGTTGTGGAAGAAGATACTCCACTTGTCGCTGCAATTTTACCTGTTCAACAAGAGGTTAAGGACTCCAGTAAAGTTTTTGAAAAACCCAAGGAGAAGGAGTCTCCTGAAACTCAACCTTCTTACTCTTCTGTTTCCAATCGTAAATTTGAAGAACCTATTCCTTTTCCTGACAGGTTAAAGAAAAGGGATCTTGATGAACAGCTTGGAAAATTTCTTAAAATTTTTAAGAAATTAACTAAAGATATTCCTTTTTCTGATATGCTTAAGTTAATGCCAAATTATGCTACACTGGTGGATGATATTTTGGCTAACAAATGTCCGTTGCAGGAAAAAGAAACAGCGAAGAGGGTAACTACTAGGAGTAGTAAAGGTAAAGCTACTGAGCCTCAGGTGGTGAGCATAGAGCAACCGGTGCTAGAGAATGAGCGGAATTGTGAAGTTACCAAATCTCCTTCACCTACACCACCTACAGTTGAAGTTGCTCCTCCAGTTCCATTTCCAAACAAAACCAAGCGTTCCAAGGAGGATAGTGAGTTTGATAAGTTTCTTACTTTACTTCGTCAACTATCTGTTGATATCCCTTTGTTGATTTAGTTGCGAAGGTACCTAACTATGCCAAGTATTTAAGGAAGCTTTTATCTAAGGCAAAGTTAGTTGAGACAGGAACTATTCAGCTCACAGAGACTTGTTCAGCGATCATACAGAAGCGCTTACCAGAAATGCAAAGATCCTGGAAGCTTCACAATTCCATGCAGAATAGGAGACATTGACTTCGACCACTGTCTTGCTGATTTAGGAGCGTCGATTAGTCTCATGCCATACGCTTTATTTGAAAAGCTTGGAATTGGAGACTTACAGCCTACACGAATGACGCTTCAGCTGCAGATCGCTCATGGTTTACCCTTGTGGAATTGCAAAGGATGTGATGGTTAAGGTGGAGCATCTGTATTTCCCCTGCGACTTTGTCGTACTCGACATGGCTGCAGACCCGGTCCCTATTATCCTTGGAAGACCCTTCCTAGCGACAGCCGACGCTCGAATCGAAGTTGCTCATGGAACGATCGCTTTGAATGCAGAGGGTGAGAAGCTACTGTTTTATGCTGGTAGGTCTTCGAAAAACGTTTTGGAAGCTTCTCGGAGTTCGTGTCACCAGGTTTCAAAGACGGCTCAATCTTCTGGAATCTCTTGAGAGAACAAAACAAGGTCTAGCCAAAGACCGAAAAGATGGGCAGCTTGGTGGGAGGCAACCCACCAGTAAAAAAATCTCCTCTCTACTTTCTTTTTACACTTTCCTATTACTTGATTTAATTTTCTTTTATTGAGAATTTTTATATTTTACTGCAAGAGCCCGACTCCCCTATTTCAATAATAACTCTGCCTGTTCCACTTGAGTTCTTCTGGTTTTGCAGATTTAATCTTTCAGGTACTTCATTCTAATGCTAAACTGAACTCAAGTGTGAGGAAATATCATGGCATTGTTCACCACGATCAGGGAGTCCTTTAACACTCTGCTATTTTATTTCTGCATTTCTTGTTTGTTTTATTTTGTTTTTTTTTGGAAATGTTTTTATTTTTAAAATAATGAGGTGTTTTAGATTAATGGTTTTTAATTTAATATATTAATATATATATATAATATAAAAAAGTTTTCAACGTGTCCGGCTAAATCCAGCCGGACGCAAATCCGGACACTAGAAAACCCTAGTGCGTCCGGCTAAGTTGACTCGGACGTGGATCCGGGCATGTAAAAAAAAAAAGTTTTCAACGTGTCCGGCTAAATCCAGTCGGACGCAAATCCGGACTCTAGAAAACCCTAGTGTGTCCGGCTAAGTTGACCCGGACATGGATCCGGACATATAAAAAAAAAAATTCTGCAATTGTTTTCTAGGTTAATGTTCTACTGTTTATTGTTATTATTTGCCATGTTTGGATGTTTTAATGCCTTGGTTCTCATAGAACAACTATGTGCCAGAATATGTTCAAATAGAACATGCTGCTCGATCGGTTTCGGGTATTGGTGCATTTTTGCTTCTCTTTTCTTGCTGTTTAGGTTTCTCACTGCATTTGTTTATCGTTTAGAAATGCTACACTTTCTCTGGAACACGCATACGTCTGTGACTCATGAGGAATATCTCGACCCCTGCAAAACTTCAAGTGTGAGGAAGAACATCTTCCTCAATCTATAACACCAGGGGAGTCTCAGTTCCTAATTTACTTATTGATGTTCCACCTTTCTTGCGTTGAGGGTTAATTATTGCATATGCATCTATTATGAGTATAGCATGTTTTGAAAGCTCTTTTCACTGCTTTTCTTCTATGACAATGAGGACATTGCTCCTCTTAAGTGTGAGGAAGGAAAGACCTTTCCCTGAAAACATGCTAGTTGTTCTTTAATGCCACACTTGCTTTTTGCTGCTCTAATGCTGTGCACACCGAGTGAAATTAAACCAAGTGAAACCGTAGAATCTTTTGCTTGATGAGGTTTGATAAATAATTTTATTTAAAAATACTCTATTTTCACTAAACTGGTAGATTAGCTAGTTGTGGAAACCAGATTATTTTAGCTTGGGATTTTGGAAATGAAGTGAATGTTTGGAATGAAAAGGATAAGGCAAGGTACTCCACTGATCAAAATTTTTCCTAACAATAGCAGGCCTCGTCTATCCGGTTATTAAGTCTTAAGGGTGCCTTAACACCTATCTACCTAAGGTCTCGGGATCTGGGATAGTTGGCCCAACACCATCTCAAGGATAGAGAGAAAAGTCTGGGTTACGGAATAACTCTGCAAGATCTCAAATTAGTTTGTTTTACATAACTTTGAAGATAAATGCTTTCGCTTACAAAGAGATAATTGCAGTTAAAATTAGCTTTTGATCATGAGTGCGTGGTGTTGAAAGGTATTGCGGAATAAGGCATTACTTCACACCCCTTGTCATCCAAAGGTTAGAGGAATGAAATTGGTGGAAAGTCCCAAGCTAAGTTAACTTGTTTTCTACAATCTAGTTTCTCTATGCTTTTACAAAATTGTTCTTCTTTCACTGTTTGTGAAAACCTACCTCTAAAGAGCAAGATTATTCTTTCATTTATCACTTTGTTGATTTCCCCTGCACTGTTTAATTTGAGATTATGTGACGGTTTTAGAGATATTCTTATTCCTTATAATTGCTTGAGGACAAGCAAAAGCTTAAGTGTGAGGAAGTTGATAAGTGTGAAACATATAGGCTTTTAAAGGCTTAATTACCTTATAATCTGCTACAATTTAAGCAATGTTTCCCACTTATTCTGTGTTTTTCCTAAGATTGATGTTTTGATATGAACTGATGCACTTTATATGTTAAATATAGGAAAACCCAGGGAAATGAAGATTTTACATCATAAGGATTGCAACGCAACAAACGGGGAACAAATCAGGAAAGAGACACAAAAATTGGTCGTCCGGGTCAACTTGGCCGGACGCAGAACCGGACGTCTCATGTCCGGATCTACGTCCGACCCAAGACGCCAACGACCCAAGATTCAACTCCAAATTCTGTGTCTTGTCCGGATCCGGACACAGATCCGGACATATTCCGAGTTTCAGATCTAAAAGTTCTGTGTCACGTCCGGATCCGGACACAGATCCGGACGTCACACAGAGATGAAAAATAAAAATGCAATCGCGCTGATAATCGGCTTTCGGCGCAATTATCAGCAAAGCGGTTAACCCATACCAACATTATTATAGAGCCATGCTCAATTACACTACACACCAAACCCACTAACATTTGTTTTCCTAATCCTATATAAACCAGCTTCAGCCTTCATTTCAAATCGTCCCAGACTCTCAGAGTCTAATCCTCCTCCTTCCTCTCTACACATCCTCTCATCCACGACAATCCATCATCTCCATCATAAATCTTCTCCGTAAACTTCACCCTCACTCACAGACAAACCCTGCTCACAGCGCTTCATTTACCCGTCCGGATTGACGTCCGGATCCGGACAGCACCAGGAAACGTGTCCGGATCTACGTCCGACCCAAGACAGCCGGACGTGACTCAGACATGTGGAAATTGCAGAATCGACCACGGCTTCTAAAATCAGTTTTTTGCTAAATCCCTCTATCCTTATGCTGTTTATATTGAGCATTGTTATTTTGTCTATGGCTGAGTAGTCGCTTTTAATTTCGGTTTACTATGTATCTCTAGAATAATTATTTCTGAACCTTTGTGATTTTCTGCAGTACAATAGAATAAAGTTCTTTTCCCTTATGAATTCCTAGACTTGTTAATCTGATCAATTAAATAGTTTATCAGTTTGTTAGCTTATAAGTGAGAACTGCGGCTATCAATTGACTACAGGGAAAGAACCAGTTAGTATAGAGATGGTAATTCCTCTAAAACACTAGCTGACCATTAATCTAGACACACTTAAAGCAATTAGTAAACAGTGGATTCATAACGAGAGTTAGGATTCGGTCTTTGCTAATTAGAATTCGTGGAGCGGGAGACCGAATACGAGTTATCTTTATTCTAGGGTTTTATTCAGAATACTGTAGAAATCACTTAGGGGAAGAAATTGCAATCTAGAGAGAAGTAGTAAACCGGAATTTCCTTTATCAAACAAAAATCAAAACAATTATTTACCTGTTGTTTATTGCTTTTTGAACTCTTTTACAACATTCACCATCACATACAAAAACCCCCAATTTCCTGTTTTTGTTTTGTGTGTAAGTAGAAATTAAACTAGCCGCTGCCTCCTTGGATTCGATACTCACGGAATACTCCGAGATTTAAAACTTGCTACAATCAACCGGTACACTTGTCGTTAGGTTAAACCCCCAGCACAATTTACCGTTAGGTTTTACCCCAACAAGTAGCGAGCGGAGACGTCGTTACGTGCTTTCGGTAGCACGTTACGGGACAAGACCTCCAATAACACCCTATCAAGAGCAGTAGGTAAAGCGGAGGGGAGGATCACCTGCTTCCTTGGCTGATCCCTCGTGGAAGAACGAACGCGCTCTGACAGAGTAGAGTGCTGCAGATAAAACTGGCGTGCCTCGCTCTCCAAGGCTGCCATCGCCTCTAGTCCCCTGTGCTCAGGATCACTAGGATGCAAGCCGTAAAAATGCACAAAATCATCTAAGCCCACAGTAATGGGCTGACCACGTACATAAGATACCACAACCCCAGTATCATCCTGGTCCAAGTTAGTATAGAACTCTATGACTAACTCTCTGACGTAGCTCCTTGGGCAAGTAAGTAACCCAACCCAGTGAAGGTGCTGAAACAGGTGGTCGAGGTCGAAAGTGGCGATCACCTCGTCGCTAAAGAGACGCTCCTGCTGGATGGAAATATCCTGATTCTCATGGAACCAGCGCTCCTGCTGAGCTCCTCTGAAACGGGTAGGGTCACAGGTAGGGGATGTCTCTCTGCGGCGCCTGCGACGTGGCTGAGAGCCAGATGCTCCAGCCTCAGCTACCCTACTGGAACTCCTACGACCCTCCATGATATGCCTAAAGATTTAACAAAGTAAAAGATATATAATTCTGCAGGAATATTGACAGAGTTTCCCCTAAATTTTCATGAATCCCGTGCTTTAAAATGCACTCCACACCATATAATCAGTCCTAGGATCTACCATTCATGCAAATTTCAAACATTCCACGAGCTGGAAACGCAAGAAACCTCATTTTGCACTTAAAACGCACTAAACCGAAATGGGCGCTTCTTGGCAATTACAAACAGTTTTAGCTTTCCAAATCAACTTTTCACGTTTTATAATGTCTATTTAAAGCTAGTTGGCCATTTAGAACATGGAAAATCAAACTTCGAATATTTGACCCGAGAATCACCATTGTCGTCTTCTTCCTAGCTCCAAATTTCGTTTTTCTTCATTTCTTCACCAAAATGGACAAATGAGTAGTCAAAATGTAGAGGAAACTTACCCAAATACAATAGTGGAAGAATATTTTGGATTGGAAGTTGGGAAAGTGCCGAAATCGGGCAAAAGCAGTTCACCCCGGACTTGACGTCGGACGCACGTTTCAGCCTTGGTAAGTGCTCGAAATGAAGAGATCTTGGTACGGAAATGCTCAAAACTGAAAGAGGAATGTTTTGTGAGCAAAATGGCGGTGGAAGGGAGTGATTTGGTCAAGAAACGAGGGAGATATGGATGAGAGAAGTTAGAGTTTTGGAAATGGTATGTGCTGGAATGAAAATGTTGAATTTTAGGGAAGAATCCCGATTTGAATCGGGGGATAAGAGTCACTAATCAAAACGGCGCCATTCGGTGGTCAAGCGGTCGCGTCCTTTAAAACAAAATGCGTCCTTTATTTAACTTGAAATTGAAAGGAATACAAACCTATGAAATCCTAAAAACGAAGAAAAACAGGAACATTCACAATGCTATCTTTCTCCGGACAGATCTTGACTCTCCCAATTCTTCCTGCTTTCGCTTGAATACCTCTATCTTCTTTTTCCGGTCTTGCAACCATATCTGATAATTAGCTGAGAGCTCCAAATCTTCAGGCGATAGAGGTTTTATGGTCTGAACTTTCCCCTCTAATCGATCCATCATAATCAAGTAAAGGACGTCATGATTGTATTCCTTCCTTGGTGCTTCGTACATTGGGCCTCTTGGCCAGTCTTGAGCTCTTCCCATCTGACGGCTGGATCGGCATGGATGAATGATGTGAAATTTTTTGAAACCAGGTAGTGAGATTCCCCCATAATAGTCCCACACATCCGAACTCCTTCAATTTTCCAAGCCGAAACGTTCCACCGTATCTGATGACCTTGCTGAATGAAGTTGAGAAAGGCTGGCCAACCGTTGACTGGCTCTTCAGGGATACGTCTTCTAGGAACATGTTGGACGGTAAACATCTGATGATATTCAAGGACCAGCTTGAGCCGCTCAAAAATCCAAATTTGCAGGAGATGGATGCTCCCCTCGAAGAAGTAAGGAGTACCCCTGGATTTGGGCCACAAATCCAGGATCTGAATAATTTGTGCAACTATCAGTGGACCTAGAGCAAAACCCGCCCGGACCTGTATGAGCAAAGGGAAGACACCCTGATGTATAGCCATGTGTGGGGTCCTGAATAGGTAAGTTGCCAACAATGCGAGATCAAGGAAGTTCCTCTTGTGCTCTAAAGAAGTTTTGGGAGTGATAAAGTCTGAAAGGGTTTCGACTGGCAACCCCTCGGGTCCTACCATTCCCAAAAACTGAATTGGACTTAACCCAAGCAAGTGAGCGTGAGAATCGATCCGTGATGATGTCAAGTTAGGCACTACTGGACTTGCTAAGGTGTTGGCTCCTAGGAGTGCGTCGAATTCTTCGGGTAACAAAGTTAATTCGTTCTCTCCAAACTTAAAAGATGCTCTACTGGGTCCCAGTGATTAATTGCTGCTCTAAGGAAGCCCTCATGTAGTCGTGACTGGACTAAGCATGCAAGAGGGTGAAGGATAGATAGCTGGTTAACCTTTTTTGACCAATTGAAGACACCGTCTATGGATCTACCACATAACTTAGGGAAGTTAAAATGATGGGCCATGATCTGTTTTAAGAAACGAACACAAAGAGTCAACACAATCTGAACCAGGGGGTCTTTAGAGTTAGATTGGGCTTTTAGCCCCATACATGTTAAGCAAAGATCATGCAACGAGAATTATGCAAATGTCCTTACAAAACGATTCATTTCAGCGGGTATGGGTCGGTCCGGAGAGGTGCTTGGGGCGCGGGCCCAGGTTACCACAAAGGAGTAGGGCTTGCATGCTATTCTCTTTGGGCTTATCCACTTTTTTCACATCACCTGAAGGTGTGCGTCTACGGTCGGGTCTTTGACTGACCAAACAATGGGCTAGGTAAGGACACTGCCAGGAAAACGCTTGGGGTTAAAGCCCAGGTATTAAGGGGATGTGGTTAGACGACATCCTCCTCTTTTCCCCCGCTTATTCATATCACCTAAAAGGTGTGAGTCCCTGACAGGGGACCCTCAAACGAGTCCCGGGGTGAAATCGGTTTGCGTGGACCCTCGCTCTCATATGATGCAAAGGTACAGAAATTAAAGTGCGCACGAAAGTAAACAAACAATGTAATAAAAGCCATAAATAAACAATTATTCGAGTTAAGCCCTCTTTCTTAAAATTAAACAAGTTAATATTAAGAAGTGATCCCCAACAGAGTCGCCATTCTGTGAGCCTCGATTTTTATACCCTATCCTATGTTGATTCGAGTGATTAGGATCTGGTCGGGTTTTAGGTCCACTGATAACCTAAGATTAATAACTATGTCATATAACAATAATTATTAAAACCTAAGCTAGCTCACTGGAACCTATTATGAGTCGCCACCTAATTTTAACCTAGATCAAATTAGGAAAGGAGAGTTCAGGTTCGGGGGCTTGATATTCGACTTAATTAGGGTTCAATTACTTTCATTACCCCTAGAAGTCGTTTTTCCTCTACTTAGTTAAATTACGACTTATTACAAGTCGTTTTAACCTAAGTGCGCGCTTCTGTTTTTTTTATTTTTTAACGTTTTTTGACATAAAATTAAAGTGAAATTAAAACTACCTAAACTAGGGTTTCGGAGGCAGAATTAGGTCAAATTTTAATTACATCCGTAGCCACGGACCTAATGTCCGAGACCACGGACCCCAATTGAATTGCATGATTACGAAAATAGAACTAAAATAAAAACGCAAACTTGGAAAGTCCGGGGCCACGGACAGGGTGTTCGTGGGGGCCCGGACATGTATTGTTAGAAACCCTAAAATTTGAAAAATTAGAAAATAAGAAACCCGCCACCGTCCGTGGGTGTCCGTGGTCCCGGACAATGAGTCCGAGGTCACGGACCACCCACGGACAGTGGGTTTTTGATGGTTCCCGATGGTGTTTTTAGCTCAAAATTTATGTACTTGTAGCCTGAAAGATGTACAAGACGTTAGTAATTGAAAAATCTCAGTTTGAAGTCAAATTCAATGCGAAAGTTAGCAGACAAGTAATTGGGTAGATGCCAAAACAATTAGCAATTCAGAAGCTATAAAAGGTTAGTTTGCGCTCAAAATTTAACAGAAGACCAATGAGGTCGTAGTGAATCAAAAGAATGAGGTCCCAACCTGTTTTACCTTTTGTGTCATTGAGATTCTTCACGTTGGGAATCTTTCGATGCTCCGTTGAAGCCGTTTCCGAATTGGATTCGAACTGAGCTTCTGACCTTTGAGAATTGGTGATGTTCTTCACGTTTTGGTGGTGGTTTGAAGGTGTTTTGATGATTGTGGATGTGATGGGAATTGAAGAATGTGTTTCGGTGTTGATTTTGGTGAGATTTCGGTATTGTTTGGTGCTTGAAGGTGCAAAAACGTGGGAGGCTGGCTATGGAGAAGAGTTTTGACTGCCTAGGGTTCTGAGTGCTTGTGAGATTGTCCTTTGATCAAAAGACTTATCTCTTTATATATACTTTCTTAAAGTTAAAGAAAATCTAGTGAAAGTAAGATTTTTTGGCATTTTAATTAAGTGACTTCCCAAAGGAATTCTGCTGTGAAATTTTAGCCACGTGTCAAGGATGGCAATTATGATATTTCTAAAGTGGAATCGAATTTTTAAAATGTTGGAATATTTTTAAATTCAATTTCTCGTCAGATTCAATCAAAATTCCAACGCCATTATGCCCAAAATGTCATCCTCTATCATTGGTTAAAATTTCAAAGCATTTCAAGTTGATTTGAGCATCTTTTGGAAGAGAGAGAAAGCCTATAGAAGATATTGGGAGCCTTAAAAATTATGAAAACACCCCTGAAAATGACGAAACTGCTCCCAATGCCCCGGGATGCGCCGATCGAGCCGGAATCCCTCATGACTTGATTGAAGTGCCTCTCACAACACCAGAACCTTGTAGACCCCAACCAGCGGGGGTCAAAATTTTAGGTATAACAGAAGGACACCACGACTTAGTGTCATCACAAGACGCAGATCATCTGGTTCAAAGAAATGTGGTTGTCCTTTTAGAATTAAGGGATATTACACAAGCTACGGGTGTTTCTTGAATGTGGGTAACGGATGGTATAACCATGATCTCGCTGAGTGGGCAGAGGGTCATTTTGTGGGAAAACGCCTAACTGAGGAGGAGATTATGATCGATCAGAGAACCCGAGTCGGTGTGCCACCTTCTGCAATTTATTCAGAGCTCACCACAATGAACCCCGACACGTCAGCTACCAGGAAAGACATATACAACAGGATACAAAAAACAAAACTTGAAAAGAGAAATGGTCGTTCTATGGTGCAGACTTTGCTGGGTGAGCTAGACAAAAACAACTACTACTACGATTACACTGCAGAACCAAGTAAGTCAACTTAGGATGTCTCAAATAACTGAAATCCTTTAGGTTTCATATTAATTTGATAGATAACATGATTTTGCATACTTTCACAATTTAGGGGATCGAACACGACTTGGGTCCATCTTCTTTGCACACCCTACCTCTAGATTGTTGCTGCAAGCTTTCCCGTACGTCATAGGCATTGATGCTACCTATAAAATGAACATCGCAAAAATGCCTTTGGATCAGTTCATCAGAGTGACGAGTATAGGCAAGAACTTCAGCATTGCCTTCGCCTTTCTTGTATCAGAATCAACGGACATTTATGTGTGGGCACTTGAACAATTAAGGGAACTCCTCGGTCGGACTAAAACCTCAACATTTATCACTGACAGATGTCTGGCCCTGATGAATGCCTTACAACAGGTATTTCCTGAATCTCGTCATCTTCTATGTCAGTGGCACATAAGTAGGAACATTCAGGGGAAAGCCGAGACTTATATGGGTGATAGAGGAAGGGCGGCGGCTGCAGTCCGAATGTGGACTTCGGTTGTCTACTCAAGCACAGAGCAGGACTACAAAGAAAGCCCCCAAAATTTCAAGAATAGATACCGAAGCCATCCACGTTTCATTACGTATGTTGCATCAGTCTGGGAGAAACACAAGGAAAAATTTGTGGAGGCTTGGGTCAAGAATGTGTTGCACTTCGGCAACACAACGACAAATAGGTATGATTGTTAGTCTTGTAATTTTTAAGATAATACAATCATTGTTATAGATCTATAAAACTTACTTAAACATTTGACAGGTTGGAGAGCGCACATTCTGCTCTAAAGGCGAGATTAAGGAGTGCTAGACACACTTTGGATGTAATCTTTCCAAAGATTAACGATCATGTGAATACTAGCATCAGGGAGCTAAAAAAGGATTTCGAGTCAGCCAGGACAAAACACATAAGAGAGCACATGAGGGTTCCAATTGTTGACCTAATCGGGAAGGTTAGTATCCTATGCTTGGATGAGCTAGTAAAGGAGCTTGGTAGGGCGGATTATGTTCAAATGGATAGCTCAATCTGTGGATGTGACAAGGTAACCTCTCATGGATTACCATGTACATGTAAATTAAACTACATGCTGGATAGTGGTATATTGTGCTCAAAGAGGGATATACATCGTTTCTGGTATACCCTAAGCTGGGAGAATCATGAATCAACAATTGATATGCTATCCTACAAGGAGGCAAAACAAAACGGATGGCGTGATATTGCTTCTGAGGTAGCACAGTTAGACGATCCGACTCTGATGGAAAAATGTTACAGTCAAATCCAGAAACTTCTTCATCCGATATGGTGTGCCAATTAGGAGAACCATTAAAACAGTTTGTGATTGGCAGACCTACCGGGACCTCAAGACCAAACCGACGGGAACCTTCATCTTGGGAGCGTAACCGACCAAGGGCGAGCCAGTCCGAAGGATCACCATCAAATAGTAGATCACTTATAGAGGATCATCAAATTCGAATCGATTCATGCCCCTAAACATCTTCCCATACTATCAGTATTTCCCATCCAACCTATATCAATATATCACTTAGTATATTGATGTTCGGGGAGATGGTAATTGTGATTTCAGGGTGATTGCTGATTACTGTATTCAAACGAAGAGAGGTGGAAAGATGTCCGTAGAGGATGCACCATCACATGAAGAATACAGAATCGGTGAAGCATGTATACAAGAGCATGTTTAACGAAGCACCGTACAACGACATGATAAAAGCGATTCACTGGAATGGGATGGGCCAGAGCCTCAAGAGAAATGGATGACAGCGGAAATGGGGATGGTGATCGCGACAAAGTACACTTCGATAGTTTTTTCTACTCTACTGTCTGAGGGGGGTATGGCAAGTGGCACATACCTTCCGATCGATAATTATACCGATCGTGATAGACCAAGAGGAGAGATCCATATAGGAGTTTGCCCCCAGGGTCATTTCGTAAGGTTTTGTATGGTTGATGATTCCCCACTCCCCCTGTCTATCCGCAGTGGTTCTTTTATAGAGATCCAAACACTATTGATGGACCTTGGATTCATCAAATACAATCTAGGTTGATAGATGGAACAACGTGTAACTTAGTTTTTCTTTAACTTAGTTTGTTGTAACTTAGTTTTTCTTTAACTTAGTTGTTGTGACTTAGTTTTTCTTTGACTTAGTTGTTGTAACTTAGTTTTTCCTTTAACTTAGTTGTTGTAACTTAGGTTTTCTTTAACTTAGTTGTTGTGACTTAGTTTTTCTTTAATATAGTTTGTTTTAATCATTTGACTGAAATTTGGTCATTCAATTCACTTTTGTTTCAGAAAAAAGTGTCTCCATACAACATTCCAACTTATTCAACTAAGTTTGGTGAAAAAAAATTGTACTGCAAATAGTAAAGTTTTTTGCTATTCGCAGTACAATTTAATTTTAAGTCATATTAATAGTATAAACACATAAAAATTGTAATCCAACACTTTTTTTTTACAAAAAAAAACGATTCCTTTATTGATTACAACAAAAAAGTAACTAGTAAAATTCGCTACTAATCAACTACAAACTACTTGGGTAAATTTACTTTCAGATATCATTTTTTGAAAAAAAAACACAGCGACACATCATTACATGTGTACAACGTCAATATGATTAAAAAATTGTACTGCGGTGATTAGTAATTTTTATTGCGAATAGCAACCCCTTATCTTTTGCTTCGAAGATGGCACAATTTTCTTTCTCCCTTACATCTTGACCGCAGTTTCAACCACAAATAAAGTTGTCTTGAGTTGTTTGACATTTTTCTTCGGCGCGCTAGTTGGTGGGATGGTTAGACTTTATGGTACAACGACTAAGGCCCCATTTCTTTTCTTTTATGGGTTTATAGAAACTATTTTTTTTTTAAAACTACCTAAAAGTTTTTATAATTATATATTACCCCCAAAAACTTTGAAATTTTCCAAAAAATCTTAAAATCTTTACAAATATTACATAATGTCCTTAAAAAGTGTACTTTTACCATTATGCCCCAAAATTTTGCAATTTTATATATTATGTCCCACTGATTTTTTTTAAATATACCTTAAATCATTACGAACTAATTATATGCCCCCATATTGAAGATTTCCCACCGTATGCCTATAAAAATTCACAATTTGTAAGACTTTCATCTTGATTGGCTTGTTCGTACTACAAGTTTTATGTTTAAACATAATATTTATCATATAAAATATTGTTTAAAATTCATAACTTCACCAATCTAAATTTTAGTATATATTTTATTAAAAGAAAAATCTAGCATAAACTTTTAATTTTCAAAAATTAACTTATCTTATTATTAAATATTAAAGTACAAAAATTACGTGTAAATAAAACAAAAACGTAGGATGGTACAACATAAGTAGATTTTAGTGGTAGTCAATTATAATTAATTATAGTTGAGCTGAAAATGTAACATCCCTTAATCCTAATCCATTAAATATGCCATCAATCCTTATTAGATTGTTTGGTTGTGTTCATGATAGCAGTAGAAATTAACTCTATGGGATGTTATCGCCGTTGTACACCTAATGCACAACAAGACTATCAACCAACTAATAGGAACACTGTGCATGACTGTATAAACATATTTACCTATAACACACTATTAGCATCTATCCCAACGCTACTCATCCTTGCACTCTCCGCTGAGCATCTTCATAAACATTGTTGGAGGGGTCAGTCCAACTCTGAGTATGCTATTATATAATCCTCATACACCTTCAGAACCGCACTTGAGTTATTTGATCGAAGTTTATTCAATTCAGTTTATTATAATCCAATTTCCAACAATTCAATAAACACAACACATAATATTCAAACCATTCAGAAGACAACATTCATATCATGAATACAATAGAATAAATTATTCACATTATTAAACTCAAGCAAAAGGTAACATAAAACAAATATTTCATAAATAGTTTGAGATCATATATTTCCAGGTCTCCAAACTTATTAAGGTTCATAGTATCTTATAACAATCATTAAGTATGTAATAGCATTATATGGATGGTTTAGTTCTCAATTGCTTTATCTCATAACCATGTTGTGCCACCATGTTAGAAGGTGACACAATTCCCCTGTTTATAAGGCGAGACACCTACGGCAGTGGCCGCACCAGACGGGTGACCCGACCAACGATCAATCGACTTGTTGGACTACCAAATACCTTGAGCAGACCTGATCTCAGCCATCCACTCGTGATCACACAACGAGCGACCCAAGAACCCTCTTGGATTTCCCCTCATAATTGATACCCCACTATATGATATTTTTCTTATATCCATGTTTTTACTCATCATGTGATAATAACTTTTTCTTCCACATTAGCTAAGAAACATTCTTAGGTTGCTCATATATTATGGATATAATATCCAATATTTATCATCCTTCCTCAATTACCTACTTGTCTTGTCATTACTTTTTTTATAAGTGGCTACATAAGTAGTAGAATAACCAGTCCATGGTTTACACAACATAGGAGAGTCCCAGCCAGAGAAATTATCCAACAACAAACCGCAAAAAACTCAAACTGAAATAAACCTAGCAGAGAAACGTCACAGGAATAGCAGAATAGCAGAAACGAAAATACACCAGATTACAACAAATTTTTAATGTTCTCTAATGCGAGCAGCAGACTAGAAGTTCCTTGCATCTTTCTCCCTTTTCACACCCCATTCCAAGATCTGTAGCTTGTTCGAGAACGCCGCCTCTGTCCATCTAGCTCCAGATTATCAAAAATCAATCGATTTCTTAGCCTCCATACATTATATAATGTGAACAAAAGGGTCGCATACCACAGACCTGTGGCTCTAAAGTTTGGTGTAAGTTAAATTGGAAACTGAAATTACCTAAACTAGGGTTTCAGAGGCAGAATTAGGTCAAATTTTGTTCCGTCCATGGCCATGGACCTAATGTCCGAACTCACGGACCCTATTTAACCTAAGTGAAAATAAATATCGAATTAAACAGAAACACAATTTTGAAAAGTTTGGGGCCATAGACAAGTCGTCCGTAGGCCCAGACAAGTTTTATAAAACCCTAATTTTGAAAATTTTGAATCCGCGCACCCTCTGAGAGCGTCCGTGCTTACGGACAGGGCGTCCGGACCCCAGACATGGAGATTGATTCACAATTCGAAAAATCAAAATTCCAAATCCATTATGCTCAAAATGTCATCCTTTATCATGTGTTAAAATTTCAAAGCATTCTGAGTTGATTTGAGTTGTTTTCGGATGAGAGAGAAAACCTATAGGAGATCTTAGGAGCCTTGAAAATGACGAAAAACGCCCCTGAAGATGACTAAGCTGTCACTAGCACTCCGGAACGCGCCGATCAAACCAGGATTCCTCATCATTTGACCAAAATGTATCTTGAAACACTAAAGCCTTAAAAATCCTACACCGGGGGGTCAAAATTTGGATATAACACCATATGCCGAAACTCAGCTAGAGACGGTGAACCAACTAAGAAGAAAGAGCTGACCCTGTGAGAGCAGAGATAGCTGTTGATGGATCAAAATACATGTTGGTGGCATCACAAGTTAAAAAAAAAAAGGCAAATGGCGTTTGATTTCTTTTGGATGACCAATAGATCCGTATTACAATAGAGATTAAAAAAGGAACTCCCTCCGAGTTGCTGTGTATTAAAGCTAATGGTTTATTTTAAACATTATACAAGTAATTATTGTACTGTTGCCAGCTAAGTAGAGAAAGGATGATAGTTTGCCGGCTTGCTTGAGACCTGGTCTCACAAGGTATCCATATTTTTCTGGATGCATTCTGATTGGTAGAATGTTTTTTTTATTATATAAATAATTGGTTGTTTTAATTATTTGTTAATGATTAGTGTCTTGGAAAACTAAAAAGGTAATTCTGTCATAAATTTTTACTATATTTAAATCTCTTCACGTTTTCAATAGTATAGAAGTAATAATTATGGGGTAGTTTAATAGTCACGGGATATTTGGTATACGATTGTAAAGAAAGTTAGTATTCAATATATTGTTATATGTAATTGATATACTTGTTAGTAGAATATGTGACTAGTTCTACCTAGGCAGTGTACCTATCGTTTTGTGGGTATAGTGATAAGTGGGTTGTCGATCTCAGGGACCTCGTTCAATTAACTGACAATTTATTTACTAACTGAGAAACTAAACTAAGAAAAACAAGAAATGTCACTTTTTCGGGTTTTAATTATTTAACAAAAATAAATGATTCAACAAACTAACATAAATATAAAGCAAATAAAATAAATTGAGCAATTAAATAAAGAATAAAACTACAAATAAAGGAAGCACCCCGGATTGTTCTGCAAACCTTCACTTTTTAATCTATTAATAATTTTTTCTAATTCTGCAATAAACTCAGACTATAATTAATTCGTCAACGGCTAAGTCTAACGAATCCTAACCAGTTGCTAGAACTAGCAGCAGACTAATGCTCTAATCCGGACACAACCAATCGCATAAAGACAGTTTCTATTTGAGACCGATTAACCTATAGGTGGGATCACGCTTCTAGTCGTTAATCAGGTTTAATTCCTATGTTTTGTTTACTATCTCAGCTCTCGCGTGTTGATTAGAAAACTACAAAAATAACTTTAATAATTAATCAGAGAATTAAAGCGTATGAAGAATTGGATTAAAACTACTGCATAATGAATTAGTAAAAAGATTACATAATAAATAAAAAGTTTCGTTTTGCTACCCCAACCCGGGGAACTAAATTAATTACTCAAAAATAAACATAAAAATAACATAATAAATGAGAAAGACATAACCGAAATAATAGTTGAAGTGGTGGTTGTATGGTGGTGCTGGTGTTGAGGCGTGAAATATGTTTGATTATGGTGGTGGTGATCTACGGTGATGGTGGGTGAGTGAAGGTGGTAATGGATCGCTTCGGTTTTGGAAATGGAAGTGTGGAAGAGAGGCACAAGGCCCTCTTATGGCGTGAATTTGGAGCCCAAACTCCCCCCCCCCCCCCCCCCCCCCCCCTTTATAGGCAACGAAGCCTACTTAACAAAGTCTATCGTTACTCTCTTTGTGATAAAACCTGCCTGTCTCTCTATAATTAATATATCTTATATATTGGTAGACAATCCTGATGTGTCACTGAATAAAGTGCTGCCGACAATGATGATTAATCGTCCATGGTGCTGGTGCTGGTGCATGTGCTGTAGGTGCAAATGTGAATCAATAATGTGTGCCGCTGAATGATCACGTGAATGGCATCAAAAACCGTGAGAGCACACCGTACGTGAACAAAAATCATGAGATCATGATTAAGATCTGAATTATGATGTCGTGGTGTGCTCCATGTGCTGTAGCCATGCCATTAGATACCATGATGGGGAAATGATTATATAATGACTGTGTACAGCATTATATTTATTTGTTATGCAGCGTGAATGATCATCTTTTGTGATTGTATTGCCGTGTGAGTAATTAATCATGAATGATTAATTAAATTGGTAATGGGCTCATCAATGTGATTATGAAAATTTGGTCTTGAATTCCCATAAGAATTAATGTCTCTCCGGCCATGAGTGTGCATGATATAGTATTAACTCTTTTGCAGCGGATAATATATATATATAAGATGATCTTAGCATTTCACAAGTTTTTTTTTTCTGCAATTGACACATAAAATGTATCAGTTCACATCATAACATAAATCTAAGAAAAAGCATATGATAAGTGAGAATATGACATGAATAGTTATGCAATATGAAGAATTAAAGCCTAAAAATAGATATATTTCGCACTTATCAATACTGTATATGTTTTGGGAAACTAAAAAGTTATTTTTGACATTAAAAAATTATTAAATTAAAAATTTTCACGTTTTCCAATATCGTAGAAGAAATAATTATATGGTAGCTTAACAGTCACCCAATATCTAGTATATGAGTGTAGAACATGTTAGTGTTTTAAATGTATTGTTATAAGTACTTGAACTAGTACTGATTTAGTATTTTAGTGTATACATTTTGAAAAACTAAAAAAGGCACTTCTGACATAAAAATTTTGTTATATTTAAATTTTTTCACGTTTTCCAATATTGTAGAAGTAATAATGATGTGGTAGCTTAATAGTCAAGTAATATCTGGTATATGAGTGTAGAAGACATTAGTACTTGAATATATTGTTATAAGTACTCGATATCTACTACTGATTTAGTATTTGAGTGTGTATGATTTGAGAAACTTAAGATGTATTTTTGTTATAAATTTTTTAATATTTACATCTTTTCACGTTTTTCAATGTTACAGAGTAATAATTATGGGGTAGTTTAATACTTCTCATATCTAGTATCTGATTATAAGTGTACATGGTAATTTAAGTAGAACTCACTTAGTATTTGAAACGAAGAGTAGTATTAATATTTACCTAGTAAATGAATTTAACACAGACTAGTATTCGAGTAAGGCTTTTTATAGTATACGTATTATAATAGAGTCGGTATTTCTTCATTTACCACTGGACATAAAACTTCTGAGGAATGGGTAGATGAATAGTCAAAACTAAAATAAACATGATATATATGTGTTCACATACTTAATATTGTAACCACTATCACATTCGTAAACTATGCTATAATTGGTAAACAATCTATACTTCGCACTATTACGTTCATATACTTAACACTATCAACATTCGTATATTTCGCACTATTACATTGGTATACTTGATTTGTAAATATTCGTGTACTTAACACTGTCACATCCTAATCTTAATCGTAAACATTCTATACTTCACACATTACATCCGTATACTTAATCTGTAACCATCTGTATATTTAACACTATCAGATCCGTATACTTCACACTATTACATTCGTACACTTAATTTGATAGAATTCGAATACTCAACACTATCACATTCATATACTTATTTGTAACTATTCTAATACTTAACACTATCACATTGATATACTTGATTTGTACAAATTCAATACTTAACACTGTCACATTCGTATACTTAATCTGTAAACATTTGTGTACCTTGCACTATTACATTCGTATACATCACACACTATTACATTCGAATACCTAATTTGTAACATTCATATACATCCACTATCACAAATTCGTCTGCTAATGCTCTGATAAGTCAAACACTATTTTTTTTACAGATACCTATGCTTATTATACAATAATTATAAACCTATTCTTGTTGGGTGAAGCTAATGTGTTTTCTTACTCACTATGGAGTACACAAAATACTCATCGTTGTCTTCTTTTGGATTTGGCGTTACAATGTGTTGGTCCAACTTCATTCTCACTTTCTGGAGTGTAGGGGATGTCGATTTTGTGTGGTTTCCGTCGTCGCTATGAAGAAAGTAGAGAGAACTGCCAGGACTACCAGTGAGTTCACCCCCGCCGGCTCTGATCCAGGAAGAGAATAAGTTTACCTGGGCGTCGGATGATGAAGATGAGGATCCACATAAAGTAAATGAGAAGGAGGTGAATGCCAGACGCTGACCCAAATCGTAGAAGTTGCAGGTAGGTGTCCGTGAAACCTATCGTAGAAGTTGCTAGGGAGAGAAGTTGCAGAAAGAAAGTGAACTCGAGACCTTCCCAAATATCGTAGAAGTTGAAGGATGAGGAGTTAATGGATTTGAGGTAAATGAATTATGTGTTGGCTGTGAATTAATTTGAGAGGGAATGGTTGCTTTCAAAAAAAATTGAGAGAGAATGGAGGTAGAGGATGACCGGGAAGAGAATGAAGATAAAAAAAAAGGGAAAATTCACAAGATACCACTAAAAGTATGTTAATTCACAAAAGACCACAGTTTTAAAAAAAGTTTTTCAGATACCACAAAACTAAATTTAATTCACAAGATACCACAAATTATGAACCCAAAACATTTAAGACCAAAATACCCCTACTGGGTAATAAACATAGTTCACCGATACCACATAAATATTATTAATTCATAAATACCACATAAATTAATGAAATATATTAAGAACAGTAAAAAATAAAAAAATTAAGTTTATCATTCTATTTGACAAATTTTATAAATAAAAAAACCACACAATTAATTAAATTTTTTGAAAAATATAAAAAATATATGTATATATCATTTAAACGTTAAAAAACTAAATTTAAAATAAAAAACAAATTAAGGGAATGATAACTCAAATTTTTATAAACTTTTACTCAAAGTATTTTAGTAATGTAAAATAGTGGTATAATAAAACTAATCTTATAAAAAAATATTATATACTATATACAAGATAAATAATTTGACAAAATATAAAAAATAGTTATGAGTATAATAGTCTAAACATTTTTTATAATATCATTTTATATAGTTTAATTCAAAGCAAAATTATTAAACATATTTTTAAATAGTATAGCAAAATTAACTTTCTCTTATATATGGGTTGAAATTGAAAAAATATAAATACCACATATATAAAAAAAGAATCTCTAAAGAATTAAAAAAGTATAATATATTAGAGAAGTCACAACTTGATTAAAATAGACAAAAGTAGTAATATAATGGTTGTTTAATTTTTTGTAATTTACTTTATATATATATATTTAATTTTCTATAATACTATTTTACATTACTAAAAATACTTTGAGTAAAAGTATTATAAAAAATTTGAGTTATCATTCCTTTAATTTGTTTTTTTATTTTTTAATTTAGTTTTTAGCTTTTAAATATATACATTTTTTTTAAAAAAATTTAATTAATTGTGTGTTTTTTTTATTTTATAAATTTTTATCAAATAAAATGATAACTTAAATTTTTATTATTTTTTACTGTTCTAATATATTTTATTACTTTTGTGGTATTTTGTGAATTAATAATATTTATGTGGTATCCTATGAACTATTTTATTAAAAGTAGGGGTATTTTGGTCTTAAAATGTTTGGGTTCGTAATCTGTGGTATCTGGTGAATTAATTTATTTTTTGTGGTATCTGGAAAACTTTTTTAAAAACCGTGGTCTTTTGTGAATTAACAAACTTTTTAGTGGTATCTTGTGAATTTTCCCAAAAAAAATTGATTTTGGTAATTGGTATGGGAATTTAAAAAGTCTAGTAATTATATAATCGATATAGGAGTTATTATGGGCTATAAATAGGTCTACAGAACTTTAATTAATACTATTTTTCATTTCAAAAAGGAGATGACAAAAAATAAGTACTTAAATCTTGACCATTAGATTGGATCTAAAGGATTATATTGAGTCCAGAAAATCAGGGACATGAAATATCCAGACCCTAACCCTGATCCTAGTTTGCCTCCCTTAGCTATGACTCAATGTTTTTTATATTTGTTTTTTTTACGTCAGTTATGACTCGATCAGAAGCACGACATGGTAACCAACACATTTAAAATATGACCTCTCGTGAGGGGACCAATTCAAGTCAACGTTCAGATTCCAAAAAAAAATCAACGGTTATATTAATTCCCGTCCGCTATTTGTTTAACTTATACTGTATATTTTAATTGGAGTATTATTTGTGGTCATTTATTTTAGGCGGTACGGTCAAGTTAACGTAATGATTTCTGATATTGATGCAATTTTAGATGTGTTATTATAATAGTCGTTTAATTCATATAAAAATATAGTGGTTTTTTATGAAATTTCTTTTTTTTTTTAACTTTTTTTATAAATTGGGCAATCAGGCATTTAAAATATAAAACCAGCAAGTCGGTACAAGAGCGCAGATTTGATGCCACGGACATGCTGCGTCATATTTGGTGTGGTCCATCCACTTGGCAGTCCAGTCAGTTGTTAACTGGATTATTTTACTGATTGTTAAGCTCTTCAAACAAAACTACTCATGGATAAGTTTTGACAACTTTAAAAAAAATTATTTTTACATGTATATGATGATACACAAACTATAATATGATTGATTAGTTTTGATATTATTATTCATTAAAATTTGATATTATGATTCATTAATTAATTAATAAGTGGAGAATTAGATATCAAATTTGGAACTGATAAAAATCATTATTGTTTTATAGTGCATTATTATTGTTTTATAGTGTATTATTATTGTTGTATGGTGTTTTTAACCTTAAATGATGAATCGTGTATTTTTATACATACCAAATATTATTTTGTGTTGTATTATTGTGTAAAAAATTTATTTTTATATGTTTACGATGATACACTAAATGAAGATATGATTCATTAATATTGATATTATGATTCATTAAAATTGATATTATGATTCATTAACTAGTAAATAGTGAATTAAATGACAAACTCTGGAATCGATAAAAATCATTATTGTTTTTAGTGTATTATTATTGTATTGTAATGTATTTTAAACCTTATATGGTGAATCATGTATTTTTCTTACCTACCAAATATTATTTTGTGTTGTATTATTGTTTACAATTTTTTATTTTTATATGTTACTGATGATACACTAAAATTATGTTATGATTCATTAAATTTGATATTATGATTCATTAAAATTGGTATCATGATTCATTAACTAATAAGTGGTGAATTAGATAATAAATTTTGAAACAAATACTGAATCATTATTGTTTTGTGGTGAATTATTAATGTTATTTGGTGTATTTTAAATTGTATGTGGTGAATCATAAGTGTCATTGATGAATGTTGATATGTACATGTAACTAACATAAATTTTTAAACTTGTCAAAATATATTCATGATTGGTCTTGTTTTAAAGAGCTTGAATTTAGATAAACAATAGTGTAATTTTTTTTTATTTTGAACTTATATTTAAAAAATTACAAACATTTAATGACAATAAAATGTTAATGAGTTTGTTCCCGTTCCTCAGCGTTGATATAGAATACTGACATATATTTTTCTTTGCTACTGTGGCATGTGGCTGCATCAAGTACTGTATGTCTGTCCCGTACAATCTCCAGGCTGGTACAAGAGTGTCACCGGTTCGATACTGAAACAAGGGATCTTCAACTATGGAGTGGGCGTGTGATTTGAAGAGGATGAGTATGCATTTGTCAATGAACTGTGAGTCTGTGATGAGTCTGGTTCTCCATTGCAACCAATCGCAAGATGATGTCACTCATTACACTAACAATGGAAGAGGAATATATAGGACGAGAGGTGAAGGAGTGATGGGAGGAGACCAAGAGGAATGGATAGATATCGCTTAACACATTTGTGACATATTACAGCTGTTTCAGTTGAGTTGTTTAGGTTACAATACACTAGAGTCAAATGACAGAACAAGTTCGAGGCTATTTGAAAAATGTACCCTTCAAATAACTATGGATACATTTGTCGACTCACCAGTACTAGAATTCAGTTTCCCTATGCATATATAATAAGTCAAACTAGAGGCTACCGATAAATCATACACCCTTTCCCCAAGCACAACCATTACTATTAATACCCAAAATCCTTCTAACACAGAAGCAGATGGTATACACTGATTTACACCGTGAATTGCATTGATCAAAAAACACCGTGAATTGCATCGATCCATTTGTACAATGAAATTTTCCATGCCATTAACCATTCACAAACCGTCACCCTCAATTTCCTCTCCCAATTTCATGCGCAGACCCTACCATTGACCTGCCTTGATACATGAAAACTCACCACTTGTCTCTTGCCAGTATGCAAAAGATTTGTTTTGGTCTTTTCCTAAATCAACTCCCCGCTGTGTATAAAAAGCTAATGGTTTATTTTAAACATTATACAAGTAATTATTGTACTGTTGCCAGCTAAGTAGAGAAAGGATGATAGTTTGCCTCCATTAGCTATGACTCAATTTTTTTTATATTTTTTTTACGTCAGTTATGACTCGATCAGAAGCACGACATGGTAACCAACACATTTAAAATATGACCTTCTCTCGTGAGGGGACCAATTCAAGTCAACTTTCAGATTCCAAAAAAATATCAAACGGTTATATTAATTCCCGTCCAAAAGATAAATACCCACTAGGAGCTTCATTACCAAAAGACTCGGAGACACAGAATTCTTTTCTCTTCCAGATCTACCGCGTCATTAACCCACTTCCTCAGCCGCAAAGAAACAAATCTCCACCATAAACATGTCTTTCAATCCCTCAACAGCTATCTCCGTTCTCAATGGGATTGGCTCCTTAGCGTTTAAAGAAGCAAAGTATTTATATCAAGTCCCGGAAGAAGTTCATGGCCTTTTAGCCGAGCTTAAGTTCATGGTGTTGCTATTAAAAGAATTGGACGGGCAGCAGCAAGGTAATCACGATTCACACCTTCGAATATTTTCTAGTGATATACGGGATCTTGCCTTTCGTTGTGAGGATATAGTAGACACGTACTTTCTCAAATTTCACAAGAAGATTGAAAACAAAAACTTTATCCTGAAATTCACAAGCATGGTGGGTAATTGTTATCCGATCCATAAATGGGAGACCAAATAGAGTCGATTAAAAAAATGTTGAAGCGACTAACAGAAGGCTTAATATGTTACGGCTGGTGCACAACACTCCCATTGCATCTAGTTCTGACAATGTCGAGAGACTCCGTGATACACCAGGAAAAGTCTTAGTTGCCAAAGAAGGTTTTGTTGTAGGCCTAAACGAAGACATCAAAATATTAGCAGATAAACTTTGTGCAGATGAGTGTAGTCAATTATCTTTTTTGGCTATAGTTGGAACTGGTGGAGCTGGTAAAACTACTCTTATGAGAAAGATATATGATCTCCCTGCTGTTAAAAATCACTTCCCCACAAGGGCACTAGTTTGTGTGTCTCAAGAATGGAGTGGCAAGTGGTTGTTGATTGAGATCCTCCGACAATTACAAGTATATGTTGAACAACAATCAACCAAACCTGCACTTGTTGAGAAACTCCAACAAGTTTTGACAGACAAACGGTCTCTTATAGTCCTTGATGACATTTGGAATCGAGATGCGTGGGATGACATCTCAGATGCTTTTCCAAATATTAATAGTGGAAGCAAAGTACTGTTCACAACTCGAAATAGTGATCTACTATCATCTATCACCCCACTCAACTCAAGAAACTTTATCCATACTTTAAAGCCTCTTGATCAGGAGGAAAAATACCATCTAATCCACAAGATTGCTCTTGAGGGAAGAGAAGTGCCAACATCGAGAAATTTGAATCCTTAGCTAAGGAGATGTCAAGAAAATGTAGTGGGATTCCCCTTGCAGTAGTCTCCCTGGCTGGTGTTTTAAGCACAAAGATCAACTATATCAATGGGAGAGGGTTAGAATGCTATGGCAGCAAACATTTGAAAGGCAAGGGTACTGGCAACTATGGATCTGTTGAGGAGATGCTGTTCTTAAGCTATCGTGATCTACCACCTAATTTGAGGTCATGTATGATATATTTGGGTATATATCCAGAAGATTACAGTATTTTTACACGGGACGTGATCCAACTGTGGATCTCGGAGGATCTTGTGACAATTGAAGATTGTAATCAAGATTTGGAAGAAACAGTTGAAGAAGTGGGTGCACGGTTCTTGGATGAATTGGTCAAGCGATGCTTGCTAATACCAATTCAAAGAAGTTATCTTTGTGAAGGTGAGCTGAAAAGCTTCCAAGTGCATGATCTGATACGAGATTTTTGTATCCAGAAGCAAAAGAAGAATCCTTCTTTGATATAATGTCCACATCAAATAATTGGACGCCTGCTCAAATAACAAAGTACAAGCACGGCGTATCATTATACACACAAGGTATAACTGATAACATTCACTTTGCAACAATCTGATATATGTTTGTTTCAGTTGACTAGTGTCATTGTTCCATTCAATATAGGGTTTCTTACTCTACTGGTTTCTTGTTTATTACTTGATTCAGGGAAATGGAGCGCAATGACACGATAGCATTATCATTGCCAACGATTGATGACCGTTCAGTGACTTAGCGACAATGAGGTAAGTTACATTATATTTTTCTGGAAGGAATGTCAGCTGCAGGTTTAATTAGTGGTCATTGATTGTAAACTAATTGGCCTAAAATTATTTAGGCCTCGTATTTAAAAGGTAGGTTACGATAGTTTGTATCTATTTAAAAAGTTCTCACATTTTTGGTGAAAACTATCAAAGTACTTCTTTCAGTGATCCACCCAGATAATTTACTTTATGGACGAGGCCTTAGAGAATTAAAAGATGATCAATATTCTTAATAAAACTATTTTTTGGTACATTTTAAGAAAATTTGCAACTTCATATTATTTTTAAATTTTGTAATAGTATATTTAATTTTATACAAATTTTAGCCAATATATCTTTAAACCATAATTTTTATTCTTCTACTATTTTTTATGTATTTTTTTGATTTTGTGGTATTTTTATGAATTTAACAATAATGTGGCAGGACTCCCTTTTTTTTATCGGGTATTTTAGTCTTAATATATGTGGTGGTAGAGAATTTTGACATCGGACTAATTAAAAAAATGTGATACCAAATTTTTTTAAAAAAAAATTATGATAATTTATTAGTCAACAAACTTTTAATTGATTAGATTAAATTTCTTTAAATAAAATAAATTTTTTTATTTGGGTGGAGCAAACCACAACTAATTATTGATTTATTTCCAATAGCATTAGATTTCATTTTAAAAAATAGAGTAGATTACCCCAAGAATATTACAATTTAGTATTTTTCAGGTTATCTATATCACAAATTCTTAGCTACATGTGAATGTAGCCATCTTGGCTACATCCAAAGAGATTTTAGTCAAATTAAAATAAAAATTTTATAGTAGGGTAATTTTTGTAATGAATGAATATAGTGGGAAAAGATTGAAAATAGAATAAACAAACAAAAATGGAGTGCTGTGCGGCGTAATTTTTTTTCTTTAATACAACATTTTTAAATTGTTTGTAACTTTCAATATATAAGTCCAAAATGAAAAAAAATTATATCATTGTTCATCTAAATTCGAGCTCTTCAAAATAAGACCACTCATGGATATATTTTGACAAATTTTTAAAAAATTATTTTTACATGTATACTAAGATATTTTAATGTGAGGATGTATGTACATATTTTAATGTGAGAATGTACATGTTTTAATGTGACGATGTACATGTTCAAATGTGAGAATGTACATGTTCTTTAATGAACATCTGTACATGTTTGTATGGCCATATGTACATGTTTGTATGACTGTATGTACAAGTGTTCTTCCTTATATATGTACATGTTTTAATCTAAGAATGTACATATGTAATGATTCGTACAAGTTTATATGACTATCTATATGTTTTTAATGTACATGTTTTTACGTGAGGATGTACATGTTTTAGTGAATATTTGTACATGTTTTATGATCATCTGTACAAGTTTTCTTTTACGTTTTGTGCTTCATACATGTAAAAATAATTTTTTAAAGTTGTCAAAATATATCCATGACTGGTCTTGTTTTGAAGAGCTTAAATTTAGATGAATAATGATATAATTTTTTTCATTTTGGACTTATACATTAAAAGTTACAATAATATAAAGGTTTTGTGATAAAAAGGAAAATAAAAAACTTTTAAAAAAAAAGAAAAGCGTAGGCGCTGCGACGCAAGGAAAAAAAAGCTGATGTAGCCAGCTCTGGCTATGTGCAGTTGTAGCCCAGACAGGCTGTATCTATATATCTTTCAACCCCTTTCTAATAGTGAGTCCCTATAACTATAAATATGTTTGCTTAGGCATTAATTCTCTTTGACCTAGCAACCTCTCCACGTCACATTGTCACATTGGACAATACTTAATGCACAACCACACCCACAATCTCTTTTTTCGTATTTATCTCTATTTCTAAATCATCATTTTCTCCTTCATATCACCAAAATGAGAGTCGTAACTCCAACTAGGCAATGAAAATGTTCATAAACATCATACCCTCATGGTTTTTGTCAAAAAAATAGGCTTTTAGAGAGATTGTGGGTAGGGTTATGCTTTAAGTATTGCCTAGTACAATAATACTATGACATAGTGAGCAAAAGTCTAACATGTTAAGGGATATGTTGTCAAGCCGGAGGGAATTAGTGTCTAGTCAAACATATTTATGGTTTTGGTGTCCTACTATTAGGAACCCATACCTCTAGGTGTTGAAAGATATATTGATAACTTGAAGATGCTAACTTATATATATTATCCACTTTTGACCTGGCTCACCTTATAGTCCTTATCTAGTACCCATAGGGATATGGTGACAGAAGCTTATTTTCCGTTCCCGACGGATTCAATCTCCACCATTAGTCTCTTTTATAAAAAAAAACATTATCTGACTATATGCATATATATAATTATTAAATAATACTTTCTTAATCTAATAGTAATATTTATCTTTTATACATGTGTACAAAAAATTAAGTATATATCAATTCAAAAATAAATGTCTTGATATTATTAAAAAGAAGTTAAACTAATATAAAAAAAAATATATGTCTAACTTTTTCTAAGTTCAATATGTGTCACATAATTCATTTAAAAAATATTAAAAAAAAACCTTTTTTATTTAAAATACAATTATCTAACAAGATAGATAAATCTAAATTAGGATAATTATAAAGCCAAATTTAGTGAATCATAGATGTGTGGTGTTCTTTTAGGTTCTCAGGTAAGAAATGAACTAAAAAAATAACTAAAACTGATTTTAACATGCAATTTGATATCCAAAAACATATAAATCTTAAAGGATGAAATGCGTATTTAACCTTGGTTTTATGTATCCACGATAACTATAAACATTTCCACTAATGATTAGAAACGTATAAATAACCTTTTATAATCGTTTTCATTGCCTATTTAAAAAAGATACTAACTGTTATATATCTGTTTATTTGGCCGTTTGTATCAAATAATTGTGTATAAGAATATTTCTTACCATTTTTCAGTTTACAGAGCTTGACTAATTGATAAACCTCAAGGCTATAAACATTTGGAAATGATTAATTGAGTTGAACAAATCAATTTTACATATTCATTAACCTTGATTTTTATGTGTCCATGATAAATATGATAAATTATAAATGTTTCTACTAATGATTAGAAACATGTACACATTCTTCTATAATTGTTTTCATCACTATTTTAAAAAATGACACTAATCGTTACGTCTTTTCCTTTGGGCGTTCTTATTGAATCATAATGTATAAGAATACTTTTTTAGCATTTATCAATTTACATACCTTGACTAATTGATAAACTTGAAGACTATAAACATTTGGAAACAATACACTGAGTTGTTGGATTCGATTTTATGTACTTGAGCCTTGGTTTTTACGTATCCATGATAGCTAATAAATGTTTCCACTAATTATTAAAAACATGTACACAACCTTCTATAATGAATTCCATCACTATGATAGAAAAGTTAACACTAACTATTATATATCTTTTGCTTTGATTGTTCTTATCGAATCATTTGTGTATAAGAATATTTCTTAGCATTTATCAATTTATAGAGCTTGATAAAGTCTGAAGGCTATAAACGTTTAGAAATGATAATCTGAGTTGTTGGATTCGATTATACGTATTCAACAACCTTGTTTTTACGTATCCATGATAGCTTATAAACGTTTCCGCTAATCATTAAACAAGTACACAACCTTCTGTAATTATTTCCATCACTATTATAAAAAAGATGATACTAAGTGTTATATATCTTTTCCTTAGACTGTTCATATTGAATCATTATGTAAGAATATTTTATTAGCATTTTCTAGTTTATAGACATTGATTGATTGATAAACCAAAAGGCTATAAACATTTGAAAATGATAAACTGAGTTGTTGGAGTTGACTTTACGTATTCATTAACCTTTGGTTTTTATGTATGTAGATAACTTATAACCGGAAGGATAATACTTTTACATTCAATATTTTTTAAAAAAACATTATACATCACTTTTTTAATTTAGAAAAGAATACTAATATTAGCTTAGTATTTTTATATTAGCAAATTTTTTAATTTTATTCGGTTGATTAAGACATGTATTTTGAATTATTATGCTCCATTTTGTACATTTATATATAAACTACAAATATTATAAGATTAAACAACTATCATATGATAGCTATGTATATTCAAACTTTTTCTTTAAAAAAATGTATATATAAATTAGTGTTTTTACATTAATTCAACTTTTTAAAATTTATTCAGTCTTATTAAGCTATGTATATAATTGAATTGATATATGTTGATCGACAAATATTATCAAATTAAATAAATAGATTAATAATCATATGTATATATGAATATAAAGTAAAAAAAATTATATAAGTAATGAACTATTTTATAATAACTATATTATTAAGGTATGTATTATCTAAAGGAAAAAATAATTACATTTTAATATTTAAAAAGAAAAATGAAAAACATACTGTAGGGTAAGACGTACCGTCCTTCCGTTGTAGACGGACTATTGGCGTCCGTGACGAAATCCATGCCCATCTAGCTCACCCAAAAATGATTAACACTTAGTACGTTAAATGGACAAATCCATTGGGGTCCTCACTCTTTTTCTCTATGTCACATATATATGAAACTTTAATAACTTTTTCACCCACATCACATAATCAGTTTAAGGTTTTAACTTTTACTTTATAAAATTCATAAACTATTAAAATAATGACTATTACAAAGGTTTAATAACAATTGCAATAGTTTTGATAACTATTTGAAGTATTCCTATAATCTTGTGAAAGGTTACCAGACTACATTTACTATTTTATAAAATATAGACAATATGAATGTTGATTTGTAGAGAAACAACTTTATAAAGTTGAAAAAAAAGAATTATTTTTTTTAATTTTTATTTATACAATATTAATAAAAGATAAAAAGATAAAACAATTTTAGTTTACACTTAGAAAGTGTTTAATTGGATGAAAAGATTCAGGGGACTCCATGATGGGGTTTCTTGTGAGTTCCTTGCCAGAAAACCCCAAAGTTGGGTTTCTTCACCGTACTTACAAGTTTTTCTAATTCCCTTGATATTCATGCTCTTAGTTATTTCTTTCCTCCAACTATATGACCCTTCTTCGTGATGAAATGATAGAAAAAGTCCAATGTCAGTCCTCTAGCCCATTATCCTAGTCCATTAGAAGTAAAAGTGGTTTTGGTCCAATGTCAGTTCTATATCTCATCTTTTATTTTACTACTTTACTTTTCAAATTATCTCAATTTCCAATGTGAAATAGTCTAAATTTTTTCTCTGTTCTACTAGAGAATAGAGTTGATTTGTAGTACAATTGCTTCACTGTTATTGCCCACATCCATTTTTTATCATTCTTTTTAAATAAATATTATTGCACCAGTGTTGTCTCAAATAATGATCCCGTATGAATGCAATATTCCTCTGACTTATTGTTTTGCAATCTTTTTGATAAGTGGTTGAAAGTTCAACATATAAGCGATACTGAGGCTCTAAATAGAGCTTTCTCGCAATACGATAGTGAGTGAATTTTGAACCCCAGACCTTTGTTTTGCAATCTTCATTTTTAGTTTTACTTCCCAATCTCTACTAATGCCCTTGTAAACTAATCCATACAGTCCACTTCCCCGTAACTTTTATTCATCCTCTATACCACTTGTTAAAAGACCCACCCATGCACCTGTCCCCTCAAACCAAACAAGACCACTACATGTCCCGTTATTCTTTTCACCATACTCTTCCCCTATTGGAACCTTATGAAAAAAATAGTTGGCTTTCTAAATATATCCTTATATATCTTTTATTCTAGGGCCATATTCACCTACCTACATTCACTCTATATAAACAACCACCATCACTATACCTAAACATGTATCCTATCTCCGAGTGGCGGACCCGGAACTTTTGTTAGGGGGCAATTTTTTTTTAATACTATCATTTTTTAAACATTATGTTCTTGTGTATTTTTCAAAAATTATAAGAACATTTTGTAAATTTTAAAAGTTTCGGGCCCGGGCCCTTTGGATCCGTCACTACTATCTCCTTCACTCAACAAAAACCTATTAAGTACTCTTCGCAGTTCACACCACCTGTACCCCTAGGATTTCTTAACTAACACTCCACCATCTCAAGGTATACTTCCCTAAATACACTCTCAGAAGAAATCATATTCCTTTCTTTTGACCCTGTTTCCCTTTTGCTGACACTGTTTATTCCTTTTACTTCATACAGCAAACCATTTCACTTAATTGCCTCACCCTCTACATTCCTCTCCTCCTCACCTATTCACCCTAGTTAATACTCTCTTCACTTCCATACTTGCAACTCCCCTCTATGACACTCGATACACACTCAACAACAAGCGCACATTACGTACACAGTCTTTAACTAACAAAGTTCGCTCTCACTATGGGTTTAATTGAGTCAGCCTATATCCTCCGTTCACTGTGGATAAGACAAAGAATGATTTATCTACATGCAAATTAGTAAATAGCCCGCATAATAAGATTGTCCCATGATATTACTTTTTGACGAGTATATAAATATTTAAATGAGGTCATATGTGTTTGTTTATGGCAGATATACTTTACCTTTTGTAGGTCTCTCATCCAAGTGGATCTGACTCATGGCCTCTGTCCTTCATTGGCAGACGCCACCTTGGTATCCATCCATAAAAGTTTCAAGTTACTGAAAGTCCTACAATTTTTATGGCATACGAAGACTTGATCTTCCTAAAGAATTGGGGATTTGATCAATCTTCATCATTTGGTTGTATGTCATTGTCAATTAGAACGGCCATTTATTCCCGTTTCCTTCAAAAATTTAAGGAACTTGTTGACATTTGATTTCCGGGAAACTTGTGGACGTCCTAGTTTACTGGCAAAAGTTAAAGATGTGCGTAGAAGGGGGAATAATTTCTTTGAGAAGATGGAGAAGTTAAGGCATGTTTTCATGACAGATATTTCCATTCTTAGCCCTCGTGTCAACGCTTTAAAATTGGGAAATCAAAAAGCTTGCAAGTCCTAATGTGCAACGTCCAAGGAATAGAGATGGTGGAGGATCTTGCTGCATTAGAGAGTCTTCGTGAATTGTACCTGCGGAATATTTCAAGCCAGCAGTTGATAGAGGCACTGTATAAATCTCCATCCTCAATTGTCTCCAAGATTCATATTTAACAGCTTTGAATTGTTCTCCAGCACGTGTTTGACGCTTGATCTGCAAAATTGAAACACTGTTCAGTATTGAGGAAGCTATGTGTCATTGGCATATCTATAATCGAAGAGGCAGAAATGAGTCAAAATGGAGGCACATCACCCATTCAATTTCCTCAAAACCTTGTTTTTTTATGTATTGACCGAATCCTTTGAGAAAGAAAGAGTCCATCGCTGCTATATCTAAGCTTCCTCACCTCAAGCGTTAGTATTAGCTTATACTGGACAACAACTGGTCATGGAACCTAATTCATTTTTGCAACTTGAGACGCTTAGACTGCGTTTGGATGCGAAGGAATGGAGATTTAAACATGAAGACGGAGATGAAAAGGATAAAGTGATATTGCCATGTTTGAGAGAACTAACAGTGGAGGATGTGGAACGTAGATTACAAAGCCTCCCGGAGGAACTGCAATACATGTCAACCCTCCAAGAACTCATGTTCAGGCAAGTGACAAACTAGTTGAACGGCTACAGGATGGAGGAGAAGACCATCATATCGTGAAACATATTCCCCGGGTATGTATACCTTGCTCATTTGTAGTCGCAGTCCTTTCCCCATCGCACAAATTTCAATTTTTCAGATCTGGTTTGATCTTTTATGTGCCAGTAGTGTAACTGCTAGCCCACTCTTAAAAAACCTGACAAAATGTATTGATATTTGCTGTTACTGAACTCACCAGATATAGGGAAACATGCTCAACTGTATACCATAAAATAAAAATAATGCCAAAATCTTAAACTGCGAACTCTCATATATAATGTAGTATGAACATTTCTTTTCTTCTGCAGGTCTCTTTAAATCAACACCAAAGTCTTCCTAGAAGAATGCAGTCACCATCTACAATGTCCGGCTCACGATTACCAGAGTAGAATTTAGTGAACGATTTATGTTCGTTTCTGTATGTTTGTCTCTGTACTGGCTTGCCATAACTATCTGAAAAAGACTAGAGTAGAATAATTTAGTTGTTGGTGAACTTGCTTTCATCTCTGGTTGTTTGCTTTAGTTTGTTCAGATGAATGAAATTATCGTTTCACGAATGCAAAGGTACATATTCTATTATATTGTGGTCATGTAAGTGCACATTTAGCATCACTATCAGTCACAATCATGGAGGGGCAACAAGCCAAAAAACTAACAAGCTCCATCATCACATTGTAAAAAGTTTCTTATTCCTCTAAGCGTGTAGTTTAAGAAAGAAGAAAAAATAGATGAGTGACTTTAGCCTGAGTCTTCATCTAGCCAGACTGCGTCCAATTGTTCAAAACTAAGCCTATGTTCTTGTTCTTCTTTTGCAAGCTCACAGAATCAGTTAAATTAATACTTTTCTTTCTTGTTCTGCTTTTGTTAGTTCACATCTTTGCTTTGTTGATCCAGTGGAAGTTGATTTAGGAAAAGACCAAAACAAATCTTTTGCATACTGGCAAGAGACAAGTGGTGAGTTTTCATGTATCAGGCAGGTCAATGGTAGGGTCTGCGCATGAATTGGAGAGGAAATTGAGGGTGACGGTTTTTGAATGGTTAATGGCATGGAAAATTTCATTGTACAAATGGATCGATGCAATTCACGGTGTTTTTTTGATCAATGCAATCACGGTGTAAATCAGTGTATACCATCTGCTTCTGTGTTAGAAGGATTTTGGGTATTAATACTAATGGTTTGTGCTTGGGGAAAGGTGTATGAAGATTTATCGGTAGCCTCTAGTTGACTTATATATGCATAGGGAAACTGAATTCTAGTACTGGTGAGTCGACAAATGTATCCATAGTAATTTGAAGGGTACATTTTTCAAATAGCCTCAAACTTGTTCTGTCATTTGACTCTAGTTTATTGTAACCTAAAACAACTCAACTGAAACAACTGTAATATGTCACAAATGTGTTAAGCGATATCTATCCATTCCTCTTGGTCTCCTCCCATCACTCCTTCACCTCTCGTCCTATATAATTCCTCTTCCATTGTTAGTGTAATGAGTGACATCATCTTGCGATTGGTTGCAATGGAGAACCAGACTCATCACAGACTCACAGTTCATGACAAATGCATACTCATCCTCTTCAAATCACACGCGCACTCCATAGTTGAAGATCCCTTGTTTCAGTATCGAACGGTGACACTCTTGTACCGGACTTGCCGGTTTTATATTTTAAATGCCTGATTGCCCAATTTATAAAAAAGTTAAAAAAAAAAAGAAATTTCATAAAAAATCACTATATTTTTTACTAATTCATATAAAATTGAACGACTATTATAATAAACACATCTAAAATTTGCATCAATATCAGAAATCATTACGTTAACTTGACCGTACCTCCTAATAAATTACCACAAATAATACTCCAATTAAAATATACAGTATAAGTTAAACAAATAGCGGACGGGAATTAATATAACTGTTTGATTTTTTTTTTTGGAATCTGAACGTTGACTTGAATTGGTCCCCTCACGAGAGGTCATATTTTAAATGTGTTGGTTACCATGTCGTGCTTCTGATCGAGTCATAACTGACGTAAAAAAAACAAATATAAAAAAAAATTGAGTCATAGCTAATGGGAGGCAAACTATACTTTTGTGTATCCACCTTTTATACATTATTCTTATGTATGTATATATTTTACCACGTAGGTAATCCCATGAGTTTAATAAACTCTTATATTTCATGTACTTTTTATCATCTTTTATTAGATGATTATTCCCATTAGTTGTATTATATTATACAACCCATATTAAGATTATTATCCTAATATTATGTAAATTTTATGTTGTATATTTACAACTCCTAAGGTTTATTCAATAAATACCTTAGTTTATAAATTCCATTTATTTATAGTTTGTCACATTCTTTAATGTGAATATCCTTCCTTATATTAATTCCATTAAACCACCTTATTACCATATAATTGTTATAACATTTATGACATAGTAGCCCATAGTCTAAAATTCATTTTTCAACTCTTATTAACTCGGTAAGCCCTTAACTTTATTAAATTCCGTTTTGACCACATAACATTATGTAATGTTATACCATATACTAATATCATTCTATGTGATATTTTTTCCCTTTAACTTATACCTATATTTTTTATACAAAACTATTTTATATTGCCTCTTAGGCACCATAGGAAAATCTTATTCTTTTCCATAAACCATGTTTCCTTAATTTACAAATCACCCCTTAAATCATACCATGTTATATATTCCATTTAATATAACATTTCTAACTTATAAAAGAGTATAACCTATGGTTATTTTTCATAAATTCCGAATAGACCTCAATATATATTTTATATTGTCATTAGGCCCAATTTATAACATATAGTTTTACCATATCATTAAAACCATATATTATACACATATCTTAATAATTACTCTTATATAATTCTAAAAATCTCCAATTTTCACCAAAGGGTTATAAATATCCTTATTAACCCATATACTTTCGTTATTTACCATTCCACCATCTATATTTCTCCAAAGTGTCATAATGACATAATAACTATATATTACATATATAGTTTATTTTAATTCCAAAAACAACCCATAAATTCCTAATAGCCCATGGGTGTTTAAAATACCATTGTACACCCTTTATTTTTGGTAATACATATTTACCACATATGTTATAAAAATATTACCATAAATACTTATCTTATTATAAAACCTTAAATAAGTTATCTAACTTATCTAATTTGGTCAAACCTACCATATGGTCAAGGTTGACCACCTTAATATTTCCTTGACCACCAATTCCTTATAATTAGGTTTAGTACCCAAACTTTTCAGAAATTACCATTTAACCACCAAAACTTTAAAAAATCTTATAAACTTTATTTTAACTCCTTTTAACCTCTAATTTTCGGCCTTATTTTTATAAAGCCCCTAAATTTAATTAATTACACCTAATACCCCATTTCTTTTCGGTAATAATTATATATCACCAAAACTTAAATAAAAGCTTGTAAATGCATAAATAAAATGGCCTAAAGTACATGGCCTTATTACAAAAATTTTCTCACAAATAAATTACACATAAATGTCCCAAAAATGCTTATGAATCTCGGCCTCACCACACTTCTTTCATTTAATTACCAAACTTCCACATAATGTCTTAAATTTGACAATTATGCTTGTTTAATTAGTTATAAAATTTATTAAACCATTCCTTAATCATTTTAAGGTCAAACATGACCTTATTTTACTCATTCACTCACGGCAATTAATATACACAAGCTTAAACTTGTGTTAATGTATCAAGTTAAGGTTTTAAGTGATTTATACCTTGATTTAACTTAGGTAGATCCTTGTTTGGATTCGGCCAGCCTTAGATAAAAAACTCCCACAGCTTCTTTTACATGTTTTCAAACAGAAACCAAGGCATAGTTAGTCCCCAAGCAAGATCTAACCATAAGAAGTGTTTGAATGTATATTTCAAGGTAAGATTTTACCTTAGATCTTCAAGTTTGTTGGAGATCTACCTCGGCCCTATTTTTTCCAGAAATAAAGAGTATCAAAACTCACTTAAAAACAAGGCACAAAACCGTGGGTAACTAGCTTGGAAGATGGCTTAGATTTACCTTGTTTAAGATGCCAAAAATGGTGTTTTTGGCTTGGATCTAACTACACCTTGAAGCTCTTGATAGATCCACTGAATAAATAAGTTAAGAAGAAGATTATAAGGCTAGGAGAACAGGTTTTACAACCGGATCTAAAGGAAATCAAAAGATAAGTGCTTAGAGCACATTTTTGTACCTTAAGAACAAGTTTGGGTTTCTCAATATTTTCCCTTGTTATGGCCGAGATTCCTCCTTCATTTAACCTCCAAGAACAACCTAGATCCATGAATGGGAGGTGTTGATGTTTAGATCCACCGAAAGAAGAAAAGAGGTGAAGAAATTGAACATAAAATGACTAATTAAGCTCACCTAGGTACCAAAGTGTTCTTCAATGTTCTTGGTGACTTACCCATGACTTGGAGAAGCCAAAGAGAGAGGAGGGAGCCTTGGAATCGGTTGGAGCCAAGGCTAATGAGAGATTAGGTCAAATTTTGCCTTAATACTCTCTTTTTCCTTTGTTTATTGTTTTGTGATTGATGACTCATCAAAGGGATAGGAATGAGGCTGGCACCGATAATTGGAGGGGAAAGGTAAGGCTCCCACGATTTGTGGGCTGTGGAGTCAAATAATGGAGCCAAATGTGTATGTATTATTAATCAAAAGGCAAAAGTAATCCCTTAAAACATGGAAACATGTTGGAGGCTTGTCTTTATCTTGCAAGTGGCGATTTTGAACCTCCTCAGCCTGTGAATGTCGACCTCATGTGGTCCAAGGGTCAAACTTTGACCTCTTGACCATTCTTAGTCAATGTTGACTCAAACGGGCCCATTTTAGAGTTTTATTAATATTTAATATTAAATTTGTAAAAATTCGTAAATTTCTGGAATTAAATTCCTAATATCATATAATATGATATTTTATCATATTTAAAGGTAATTATAACCTTTTAGCCAATTTAAAACCATTTAGAAGGCAATTACACAAAAACGTGCTTTAAGGAGTTTTTAGTGCACATTTGTGTCGCAAGGTGTTTCTAGGCTCTGTTTTCTTTGACAACGTTTTGTTGTGTTCCTTGCATGATATTTGATCATGGTATCCAATTTTATATCATTTAGAGGTCATTATACCTTTAAGGTTTCTTAGAGCACATTTTTGCTCTACTTGACCCTGAAGCATGAAAGTGCTTGTTCTTTGTGTTGGAGTGTTGTCCAACACTTGTAATATGTTTAGTAATGTGTTAATATGCTTAGGATAAATTTTTAGGTCCTAAGTAGTTCATTTGGGTATTTATTTACCCTATACAGTCAAAGGGTGCAACATCTCGTTTGTGTTGACCACTATTGTTCTCAGTTGATTTTAAGGCATGTTTAGGCCTTAATTAATGTGATTAGATATTTAATCCATGTTTTATTAGTTTGGGGTATTCACGTAGGGTACAAGGCTTTCTTGGATGCATCCAACAAACCTTAGATACTCATTCGGCATGTCGATGAAATTATCCCCGACACTATCAAGCATCTCATCCATTCGCTCATCATGGTAAGTTGTCTCACTGTCAACATTGACTCCTGAATTACTTGGGAATCGATCCAATTCGTTGACAATATCGAAGGTCTGCTCGGTTTTGAGTGACACCGATCACGACTGTAGGAAGTTGAAGCATTGTCTTGAACTGATTCTCCATGAAAAGTCCATCTTTTGTAATATGGCATGAAACTACGGGTCTTCAGATGGAATTGTATGACGTCGATGCTTGAATATTTCCTTACCTCACCACAATCAACACAAGGACATGGAATTTTCACCGCCTTGTCTTGTCCATGTGTTACACTGCAGCTTTGCAAAACTCTTTCAGCATCTTGTCAAAGTGACCCCCTCGATCACCATACATCCAGTCACGCTCTGTACTTTATGTGAGACACAAAACAGGTATGAGAATTACCCTACCTTAAACTAAAACGTTTAATGGAGCGTGACTGAATGAGTATCAAGTAATTAAGCTAGCCTAACTCTAAGGTTCCAACCAAATAAACTAGCATTTTAATTTCAACAAATCATTGCATTTTTAAAACAGAAACCGAAATCAAAATACTAACTTGTTTTTTGGGATTTATAGAGAGACGGGAAACTAGTGTGTGAGAGGTAGGCTGGTGTGCGAGAGATGCATTAGTTCCACTTTTGATATGTCTCTGCAATGGCGCAAATAAAAAATTTAGAAAAGAAACGCAGCAACATGTATGCTCCTTGTTCATAGTTAGGATGGTAAAATTATAGTGAGTGAAGAGAAACACACAGCATATATGTTTCTTATCCGTAATTAGGATTGAAAAATTACAGTGAGTGAACAGAATGAAAAGAAACGCAGCAGCAACATGTACGTTCCTTGTTCATAAATAAAATTGCAAATTTGGTGAGTGAAGAAAATAAATAGATAAGTTAAAGTACCCAAAATGATATGCTTTCAGCCCCGTTCCAATATGGCATACGCGAGACGAAAACGCTCCTAAATTATCTCTGCAGAGGGCTCAAACAATACATTTTTCATTCAGACATTATATCGAGCACCTTGTGTGCCCAATAAATTATGCTACTTTACACCATTATTAACAAACAACTACATTAAACACCCACAATCACATTGTAACCTAAATCAAAAACATTATAACAACAAATTTACAAGTTATAAAATGAAATTCGAACACACAATTTTAGGGTGTTTTCCACTACTTTTGCGGGTCACTGGCGGTTCTGGCGAAGAGACAAGTCACTAGCAGCCAACAGTGGGCGATGACGAGAGGCCTTTTTTGTACTAGTTTCATGACCATGCACCGTCAGCTATGCCTGAATAGGGTAATGAGGACAAATTCATATTGCTTTGTTAATCAGCTTTTGAATAATTTATGCTTCTGTTAGTTTTCTTTGGAGTAGTAAGAATAGGACCTCCTTGTTATTCTTTAAGGACGTTACTGCTTTCCTATTATTTATTTTTGTTGTTTGATTATTAAGCTAACGGCATGATAAGGAGGTTAGCTATTCTTCAGGGGAAGGAAGTAGTCATGTAAAACGATCATCACTAGCTGGAACCAACCCGCCTAAAATAAATGACCACAAATAACGCTCCAATTTAAATTTACTCCAGCTAATGATGATGATCATTGATCTGTAATTCTGTATAAGATCGATTATATAACCGTTTTGACTTTTTTGGAATCTGATAGTTGACTTCCCTCACGAGAGAAGGTCTTATTCAAATGTGTTGGTTACCATGTCGTGCTTCTACTGATCGAGTCATAACTGACGTAAAAAAAATAAAAAATTTGAGTCATAGCTAATGGGACTAAGTGCAGGCATAAGAAAATATCATCCTTTCTCTAATTAGCTGGCAACAGTACAATAATTACTTGGATAATGTTTAATAGAATTAGAAACCATCAGCTTATTATACACAACGGCTGTTTTATAACTCGTTGCATAGTAGGGAGTTCCTTTTCTAATCTCTCTTGCAATACAGATCTAGTTGCTGATCCAAATATATCAAACTTTTGCCAATTTTATTGAACTTGTGATGCCACCAACATGTCTTTTGATCCATCAACAGCTATCTCTGCTCTCAGAGGGGTCGGCTCTTTCGCGTTCAAAGAAGGGAAGTACCTATATCAAGTACCGGAAGAGGTTCACCGTCTCTTAGCTGAGCTTCGGCACATGGTGTTGCTGCTACAAGAAATGGATGGAAAGCAAGGCAATCTCGACGGTCAGCTTCAACACTTTTCTAATGAAATACGAGAGGTTGCTTTCCGATGTGAGGACCTAGTAGAGACATACTTCCTCAATTTTCACAAAAGATTGAGAACAGGAATTTTCTGATGAAATTCGCTTGTATGCTGTATAATTCTTACCCACTTCATCAACTAGGAAGGAAATAGAGTTCATTCAAAAAAATGTTGAAACAACAAATAGAAGGTTAAGTACGTTTCGACTAGTGCAGGGCACCACTCTAGAAGCTTCAAGTTCCCAATATACTGAGAAGCTACAAGATACGCCTGGAAAATCCCTACTTGCCAAAGAAGGCTTTGTAGTTGGCTTAGTAGAAGATATCCAAATATGACATCCAAAATCTATGAAGCTGAAAATAGTGAGTTATCCTTTGTGGCTGTTAGAATTAATGCTAAATCTGTTGAGTTACTCTTGTGAAGTTAATTGGTTTCGTTATCCAATTAATTTATTATTACGAAGAGTTTCACGGAAGTTGAAGATGTATTAGTGGAGCATTTATGCAGTGAAAATTAATGGCGTTTGAAGCATGTGAGTTTCTAACATTATGAAGAGAGTTATGAGAAAGTTAAATAAATAAGAAGTTTAGACTTCTGGCTTTCTAGGTACCCGAGTGTTAGTTGTTTCTAGGTTTTAATGGATGTTGTTTATTAAGTTATAACTGTTGTAACTTATGAGCCATTATGTAGCGGTTTGTTACAAGGTTAACGTTGGGATAAGTGAAGGTTTAGATCTAGCACTATAAATAAATCTAGTAACCCGTAGCTTTGGATCATCCCAACTTGTGGGGATCACATCCAAGAGGGTCAAGGGTGGTTCTATGGGAACTCAAAGGGACTCAGGTAAAACACCAAGGGAAACACGGGTTGATGAGTTGGTTAGGTAATCCTCATGTAAACTTGTAATCCTAGCTCATCTTCTAATGAAAGTTGTTATATCTCCTCCTGTGGACGTACGTCATGTTTGGACCGAACCACGTATATCATTGTGTCACTAGTTTATCATTATATTATCTTGTGATTTTTTCTTCTTCAGAACCATGTCGATCTCACCAAGATCCTGGGGAAATGGGCCCGAAATCCTAACAGTGGCAATAGTCGGGATAGGTGGAGGGGGAAAACTACTCTCATGAAAAAGGTATATAATCACCCTATGGTTATAATCACTTTCATTAAGGGCATTAGTTACTGTATCTCAAGTATGGAGTGGCAGGTGGTTATTAATGGAGATTCTTCGACAATTTAAAATAGAAATTGAACCACAATCAACCAAGCTGCACTGTTGAGAAACTCCAAGAAATTTTGAAAGACAAGAGGTATTATAGTCCTGATGATATTGGAATCAAGATGCATGGGATTAATCTAAGATGCATTTCCAAATGGTACGGAAGCAAAATAGTACTAAACAACTCGAACCAGGGAAAATTTCCCGGGAACGAGTTTTGCCCAGCTCATTTCCCATGCACGGGTGTTATTGTCTGTATTGCCGTGGAACGAGTTTTTTTTTTTTTTGAGTGTACATAAGCCGATAACGGCAATGTCGGCTTTCATAAGCCGATAACCGAGTTATCGGTTTCTTTATACATCGACACAGATGCCGATATCACCAATATCGGCTTATGTGCATTTCCTCCCCTTGCGAAATCTATAAACTAACGCCTATGCCGATACTCCCACTACCACATTCCCATTTCTTAAAATTTCAACATCTCACACCCTCTCAAAACAAAGAAATCCTCTCTTTTCCCTGGAGCAAAAATGAACAGAGCCGAATACCAGATTAGCCAACAAGGTCCATTGGAGTCGACGCCTTTCAGCCTGCAGACGACCCATATATCTGCAGCATATGAATCAAATGATCCGGTTAGTACATTCAATAATTATAAACTTGTACATTCCTTTATTAATGTGTTAATATTAGTAGTAATAATTGTACAGTCGACGGTTAGTCTAGGTTAGTTAGTAATAGTTTTTGTACTATAAATGTTAGTAATTATTATATTGAAAAGTTTAGTCATTTGTGAATGGTTATTTATAACACATAGATTTGGTACATTATTTAATTAATAGTTGTTCAACCAAATGTTAATTACGGTAGGAAGATTTAGGGTAATTAGTCTATTTTATTTTAAGTTATGTAACACCCAATATATATACATAATTTTCGTAGGTAATATTTGTTAAACTAACCGTCACTTGTTACACATTAACAAATCTTTGTAATTATTATATGCAAAGTTTATTCATTTGTAAATTGTTTTTTATAACACATAGATTTTGTACATTATTTAATTAATAGTTGTCTAACTATTACGGTAGGAAGATTTAGGGTAATTAGTCAAATTTTTTTTAAGTTATGTAACACACAATATATATACAATTATTCAATGGTAATAATTTGTTTAAGTAACCGTCACTATTCTTGCACATTAATAAATCTGTTGTAATTATTATTATGCAAAGTTTAGTCATTTGCAAATGTTTACTTTATAACAGATATATTTGGTTAGATTATTTAATTATAGTTTGTGTAACTAATTGTTAATCACTTAATCACCGTAGGAAGATTTATGGTAATTAGTTATTTTTTTTTAAGTTATGTAACACACAATATATACATTATTAATAAAATGCTATATTTTAATAGATGATTGTGCTACGTTTAATTTATTATTAATATCCACCGATTGTTTTTATGATTATCTTATAGTCCCTTGTCAACTTTGCAAATGTAGTTTAATTAGTTATTATAGTATTAATAACGGTAACATGTATGTGTATGAAATGTAGAGATATGCACAGTACAAAAATAGGATCTTGAAAACCAGATCTTGTTGGAAGGGTGCGACACAGCTTCATGATTCTATCTTACCATATGTTGTTAGAGCTGTTTCTTTGGTCCAGCGAATCTGAGGTTGAACAACTGCACGGGTATCATTAGTGCCTTGGTTGATAGATGGCGTCCTGAGACGCATACCTTTATCATGCCCTTTGGAGAGGTCAGCATTACGTTGGAGGACGTGAATGTGTTATTTGGGCTCTCTACCGATGGGTTCCCCGTTTGTGCATCTACTAGTGCTGTGGACGTGGATGCTGTATGTATGCAGCTTCTGGGTGATGCCCCCCTTCTCGGAAGGGGAACCAGATACCTATGGCTTGGCTAGCTGAGAGATTCGTAGAGACAGATGCTGATTTTGGTCAGCGAGATGAGATCATACATCAGCAGCATGCCAGAGCGTACATTCTCAGACTCATTGGAGGGCTACTCTTCCCCAACTCTAATGGGGATAAAGTCGATGTCTCCTATTTGAGGCTGCTACAGGACTTCGACTACAGCGGTTCCCTGAGCTGGGGGTCTGCACTACTTGCACATTTCTATAGGGAGATGTGTAATGCTACGAATTTGATACGAAATATCTTAATGGTTGTAGCAAGCTGCTTACAGTGTGGGCGTATGAGCGGTTTCCTGCGTTCAGACCTCGACTCTCCCAAGATCGAATAAATCTGTCACCCCCCTTTCTCTTGCCCACAGGTAACAATAATGTGTCTTATGGTATATAATTTTAAAATTTGTTGAACTGTGGTACTAACCTCACCTGAATTTTGTTACAGATACAATGGTAAGCTGAATACCATTTCTGCATTAATGGCTCGAAACACGCTGGATTCAATTAGCATTTCTCCCACTGATGAAGAGGTAAGTTGCCACTAAAGTTTATTACAATTTCATTTTTCATAATTTGTATTCTAAATTTTAATATTTATTTGGAATGTATGTAGTGGATATGGCAGCCGTACGGTGATCGATCACCAAACCCTCAGCCATTCGTAGTAGTGGTATTTATATCCACTTCAACGTGATCGAGGTCATCAACCGGACCGCGTACTTCGCCAGTTTGGGGTCGATCAGCCCATCCCTGCCCCACCACTCGACTGTGACATGCTGCATGTAGTCACAAGAACTGGCAGGACAGATGCAGATTGGTGTGACATTTTTCGTGACCACATCCAGATGTGGAATAACAAACAATTGTACCAGATCCAAATCTCACAATTACCAAGAAGGGTTCCCCTGGACAGGATGAGTGCATATATGGTATGGTACCTGCAGCATGCTGTGTCATGGTTCACCGATCAGAGCAGGAGGAATGTTATTGTGGTAAGCACATTCTAATTTCGTTTTCTGTATTTGTTTGATATATAATATTTGTTTTACTTTATTCAATCTGTTGTTTCATTTGGTTTATCAGGCGTCAGGTTTGGAGCAGCTTCAACGGATTCCCGGTGATCAGGGTGTAAGAGAATATGCCTCACAGCTGTCTCAGACGATAGATGCAGATGCTTATCACCGAACTGGGCATTTCTCCCAAGACTTCTCACAGCAGGCGCCTGAAAGGGTAGAGTTGCAGTACCCTCAGTATGTAATCAACGACAACCCTGCTCCAAGAGCAGCCAGAAACCGCCGGCCGTACAGTCAGAGACGAAGAGGGCCGCGTGACTGTGCACCCCCACCACCCCAAACAAATCAAGCTTCATCACAAGCTACTTTTGCGTTGGTTCCTTATACTGCAGCTGAACAGCTTCGACAGCAACAACCTGGTACATTTCCTGAGTTCCAGCACTCCACATTTGGTCAGGTACCACATGATTTTGGTACACAGTTCGATGTAGGTTCTGGTTCTTCAAACCCTATACCTGCTGCAGCTCCTTCACATGCTACACCTCCTTCACCTTATAGACCTTCTTTTGAGCCTGCGCCTACTAGACCATTGACTGATCAGGAAAATCAGGAGCTGCTTGATTTATGCAATCAAATAGTATACGACGATGATCTCCTTGGGGGTGTGCCATGGGAAACGTTAACTGCCCCATCAGTTGATCCATCATCTTTGATCGAGGTTGCTCCTTCAGCTCCGTTGCACCAGGCTACCCCCCGCCATCTACACCAGTGGATGCAAGTACACCTGATGCTGATCCACAGAATGATGAAGTTAGGGGTATATGGCTGAGAGGATCAAACTCCAGATATAGGAACCGTAGGATTTACAACTCGGATTTCACCAGTCCTTAGTCTGTGAACCATTGTTACATTTATGTAGTTGGTTTTATGTTATGGTTATTTTGTTGTTGAACTATGGTTCGGTGGTAAGTACTTTGGTAGACAATGGATGTCACAACGAGATCGTTTGCTAGTCCAAACTTTAGGCGCAAGTAGCACCGTAGTGCAGTTTTTAATATGCAGTTTTTTTCCCGGTTGGCTACTTTATCCATTTTATTGATTAGGTTGCTGCTGTCCGTTGGCCACCATTTTTGGACACAATGTTGTGTGTATGTAATACTACATACACACCAAATTTTGCGCACAACGAGAACCGTTGGTAGTCCAAACTTTAAGCGCAAAGTAGCACCGTAGTGCAGTTTTTAAATATGCAGTTTTTTCCGCGTGTTGCTACTTTAGCCATTTTTTTGATTGGTTGCTGCTGTCCGTTGGCCCCATTTTTTGAGACATTGCTGTTGTATGTAATACTACATACACACCAAATTTGGCGCACAACGTGAACCGTTTGGTACTCCAAAATGTAAGCGCAAAGTAGCACCGTAGTGCAGTTTTACATATGCAGTTTTTTGCGTGTTGGCTACTTTCACTCCACCATTTTTTTTTTGAATTGTTTGCAGCTGTCCGTTGGCCCCCATTTTTTGAGACTTTCTGTTAGTATGTAATACTACATACTTACCAAATTTTGCGCACAACGTGAACCGTTTGGTACTCCAAAATGTAAGCGCAAAGTAGCTCTCCGTAGTGCAGTTTTTAAATATGCAGTTTTTTGCGTGTTGGCTACTTTCACCATTTTTTTGAATTGGTTGCAGCTGTCCGTTGGCCCTCATTTTTTGAGACATTGCTGTTAGTATGTAATACTACATACACACCAAATTTGGCGCACAACGTGAACCGTTTGGTACTCCAAAATGTAAGCGCAAAGTAGCACCGTAGTGCAGTTTTTACATATGCAGTTTTTTGCGTGTTGGCTACTTTCACCATTTTTTTGAATGGTTGCAGCTGTCCGTTGGCCCCATTTTTTGAGACATTTCTGTTAGTATGTAATACTACATACTTACCAAATTTTGCGCACAACGTGAACCGTTGGTACTCCAAAATGTAAGCGCAAAGTAGCTCCGTAGTGCAGTTTTTAAATATGCAGTTTTTTGCGTGTTGCTACTTTCACCATTTTTTTGAATTGGTTGCAGCTGTCCGTTGGCCCTCATTTTTTGAGACATTGCTGTTAGTATGTAATACTACATACACACCAAATTTGGCGCACAACGTGAACCGTTTGGTACTCCAAAATGTAAGCGCAAAGTAGCACCGTAGTGCAGTTTTTACATATGCAGTTTTTTGCGTGTTGGCTACTTTCACCATTTTTTTGAATTGGTTGCAGCTGTCCGTTGGCCCCCATTTTTTGAGACATTTCTGTTAGTATGTAATACTACATACACACACAAATTTTGGCGCACAACGTGAACCGTTTGGTACTCCCAAATGTAAGCGCAAAGTAGCTCCGTAGTGCAGTTTTTAAATATGCAGTTTTTGCGTGTTGGCTTACTTTCACCATTTTTTTGATTGTTGCAGCTGTCCGTTGGCCCCCATTTTTTGAGACATTTCTGTTAGTATGTAATACTACATACACACCAAATTTTGCGCACAACGTGAACCGTTTGGTACTCCAAAATGTAAGCGCAAAGTAGCTCCGTAGTGCAGTTTTTAAATATGCAGTTTTTTGCGTGTTGGCTACTTTCACCCATTTTTTGAATTGGTTGCAGCTGTCCGTTGGCCCCATTTTTTGAGACATTGCTGTTAGTATGTAATACTACATACACACCAAATTTTGCGCACAACGTGAACCGTTTGGTACTCCAAAATGTAAGCGCAAAGTAGCACCTAGTGCAGTGGTGCATGAACTAGCCGTTGAGTTAGTCATTTAACTAGCCGTTGGACTATCCGTTGATGTACCCGTTGCTTACTGTTCTCCAGTATTATAAAACAGGGTATTGGTTTCAAACCCAAGCATACCTCACAACACACTCTTCAATAAAAATTAAATGGAGTTTCCTTTCAGTTTGCACGTTAATTATGTTGCTACTTTCGGCCGTCATGGAGCGCAGTTTGATCGAAGGATGGGGCATAGACGAATAGAGATAAATATGCCGTATCCTAATAATCTTCATGATCTACATCGACGAGTAGTCCGTGCTCTGCGGCCAATCCTTGGAGGAATAAACATAGCAACAATGGTGTATTTGGGGTTGGAGGGTGACTACGAGTGGAGTTTTACACGTACGCAATGATGCATCTGTACAGCGAATGATGGAAAACTACATGGAGTACAATGATTTCATGGAACATATTCCACTACTGGTTATCTACGATCCTATTGAACCCGACGACGATGATTTCCAGATGCAGGAGTCAATTTACGAGATGCGACGTAACGTAATAGCACAACAACTTGACAGGCAGAGGTCAGGGAACAATTAGGTTTAAAGTAACTGTGTAACAACAATTTGAATCGGGTGGCTGTATTTTATTTTTCTACAAGAGTATGTGGTGATGCGCTGCTCCACGTGCAACAGTTTATTATTCCCTTATCCAATCTCTTTACTACTAGTTTGAAGCATTAGATGCAGATGATGACAGACAGGATTAATGCTAAAACGTTGTTTATATTCGCCACCCTTTCCATCTTTCTAAAGTAAAGGAACAAAAGAGAGGTGAACAACAACTACTGTTACAAATTGAACTAGCAAGTTGGGGAACATACACTAAAACATACCCCTTATCCAAGTTATACTAACCACCAAAACTGCGCCATCATCACTCCAAGTGATGTTGTTGACCTGGTAGACATTACAATAGTGGTTGTCAAGCACTCCTTCAGTAGAGCAAGTCAGAGCAAGGTTAGTAGCCTTACTAATTACCACAACTTCGACGCCTTTTCTGAGCATGATGTCATTGACCAAGTAAACATTCAGAAAGTGTGTGAGGATAATATCATCTCCTCGGTACAAAGCCATCCACATTTCCGTCGAAGACATCACTCTGATCAATGGTTCACCAGTTGACGAGCGGTGAGGAAATATAAAATGAATTGAAAATCGTGGAACGGTCGAGGAAAAGAGATGTGACGACATTAGTACACCGTGTACCGCTTTTATAATCAAATTTTTGCTACTACATTGCAATAGAATACAATTCCTTATCTTGGAATATTTTCTTTGCAAAAAGAAGAAGCTTTAATTATTCCTTTCATGTGGACTATCGTTTGGAATACCAACTGCGGTTTTTAAAAGCAATCTTTCTTGTCACTGCATAAATACTCCTACGATAGACGTTCTTGTAAAAGATAATTCATTACAAAAGACACTGGATAAATTACATTTTTTTGGTGTGCTTGCTAAAGGCACGACCTGTCTGAGCAGGAGCATAATCGGCTAATGCGATAACATACAATTACACTGGGGAATTAACTGTAACTTGCATTTGGGCATCTTGTCCTAACATGACCGCGTTGTCGACATAGGCCACAATGTCTTGTTTCACGCTCATAATTCTCATCCATCTCGTTATGAATGCGGGAGAATGTTGGACGGCCTCTGACATTGCGCATCATAGCTGCATCTGGAATAATTGCAAGCCCACCATATATAGGCCACTTCCCTTGATTTCCTAGTGGCACAAACTTGTTCTCGCTATAAGCCGTTATCATTGTTTCAAGTTTGTAAACTTGATGAACATAATTCCTCCAATCTAGGGTGCAAGTAGAGCACACGGCCATGACATGTGAGCATGGATACTTAAATGCCTTCCATTCACCACATTCACACTCCCTTGAGTTGATTTGGACAGTAAACTTACCTTCTCTCGCCGTAGGTTTGCATCCCCATTATCAACCACCTCAAACACCAAATCCATAGCATCAATAACTACAACACGGTGGTAGTTGGCAAGGGTTTGATTTTCAGCTACTTTGTCTAAGAGGTGCTTGGTAAAAAATAACCCACTATTCCTTTGTGCAGTGTAGGTTTCTAGGTTATCTCGAAAGTAGTCAATTAACTTATACAAAGTGCTTTCAACAATAGCCGTTACCGGTAGGAGACGGACCCTCTTCAGCACACCATTCATGCACTCCACCAGGTTAGTTGTCATATGACCCCACCTCTTTCCATCATCATGTGCACGTGACCATTTCTCGGGGGGTAGCTCATTGAAAAAAGAGCAATAGATGGGTGAAGAGCAAGTAAGTGATTTAATCTTTCTTGAACTTTATCCCTTCTAAAATAGTAACCTGCACAAGTAATAACTTCAGATTAGATAACTACCCAATATCATAAAAGACGAATACATACAAATCTCTAGTTGTTACCTGTGTTGATGAGGTACTTTTTCCACTCCTTGTTTCCAAATCTTGTCTGAAAGTTTGAAGCAATATGACGCATACACAAGAAATGTTGGGCATAAGGAGGACGCCAATACTGCTCTTCCCTCATGATCGACATTATAGCTCCAGCCCGATCCGTAATCACTGCCACATCATTCCTAGCTCCAATAACTACGGTACGAACACGGTCAAGAAAATATTTCCAGTCATCCCTTGACTCGCTAGCAACGATACCAAAGGCCATTGGTATTATCTTGTTGTTACCATCTTGGGCAACAGCAACCAATAATTTACCTTTGTACTTACCGTACAGGTGAGTAGCATCTATTTGTAGTAGAGGCTTCATATACTTGAAGGCAGTAATGCAAGGCCCAAACGCCCAGAAACATCGCTTAAACCGCCTAACTTGAGTAGTCTGTGTTTCATCTTGAAACACAACAGTCGAATCTAGGTCGATATACGAATTAGGTATAAAATGTTTGATACTTATGAGATACCTGGGTAATTCAGTAAATGACTGTTCCCAATCACCGTAGACCCTTCTTATCGCTTCAGCACGGCCTAACCAAGCTTTCTTGTAGCTGATCTTCCTTTTATATTCTGAACGATAAGTTGAATCACAGTCTTCACTTGTAGTGCGGGGTTCTCTTTGACCCTTGGTATCATGACTTCAGCTATGAAATTGTAAGTCAAGAAACGATCATTACCCTCATCTAGGACAGGAGCGCATGTGTGAGGACTGAATTTCCGTACTCGCCATTCAATGGAATTCTTCAACAACGCAGCTCGAAATCTGAAACTACACCCTTGTCGGCATCTTAGGGTGTAAATTCTCCTGTTATTCTCGGGGGCAACGAAATCTACGTTTCTCTCCAAGTGATACTGTTTTACTGCAGTCACAAGAACATTTTTATCAGAAAATTCTTGCCCCACGACGAACTCCTGACCTGGCCTCCAGTATGGCAAACCACGTCGATCAATGTCTGAAGGTATCTGGCCTATGGCCTGTAAATCCACTTGCGATGAGTATGGCGCTGAAGGAGTGTACGGTGTGGAGGGCCCAGCTTCATCAACTATGTCATCGTCATCCGGTAAATCTTCAGGCTCCATCTCAGAATCATCATCCGAACTCTGTAGATTTTCATCTTCGGCTTGTTGATGCTCGGAAAAATCATCATCGGTTTCATTGTCTTCCTCCGGAGAAGGTGTAGTTGCATGCTCGAACTCAATTAGCACAGCCACATTGTTCAGCAAATCTGAATTCTTGATGAAGTTTGATATCATCAGCTTCACCCGAGAATCGCTATTAATTTTGAGTGGAAGGTAGGAACAGATGGAATTTATTCTGCAACTTCCTGTAAACCATGTCGGTGATAACATAATCTCCCCCAAACTCCAAGTCGACAATTTTTGACACTATCTTTGAAGGATTGAAATGTGGAATGCTCGGAAATTTGTGTGTCGATGAATCTAGACCAATGAGGATGAATATGAAAATATATACCATCTGGATTGTATTTGAGCTCTGCATTGAGATAAAGAGTACATGGAATATCCATTTCATAACCACAGGAAAGAGTGTATAGTGTGAAATTGTGTGGACTGAACAACAATTTTGATTCAGCTAGAGAAAAAATAGGAAGCAACAATCAAATGTTGGGACAAAATAACTTATTTGTAGTCAATACAACACTAGCCGTTACAAATTTCGACCGTTGGAGTATTTGCAAAGAAGCAGATAATACTATTATCGGCATCTGGAAGCCGATAACAGTATTATCGGCTTCTTTGCAAGTACTTCAACGGTCGAAATTGGATTGTGAAGAACCGATAACTCGGTTATCGGCTTATGAAAACCGACATTGCCGTTATCGGCTTATGTACACTCAAAAAAAAAAAAACTCGTTCCACGGCAATACAGACAATAACACCCGTGCATGGGAAATGAGCTGGGCAAAAACTCGTTCCCGGGAAATTTCCCCTCGAACCAGTGATCTAAAATCATCGTCAACCCAGACGGTTCAAACAACTTCATCCACCCTATAAACCACTTGATCAAGGAAAGTATGATTTGATCCATAAGATTGCTATAGAGGGAAGAGTACACACTACTAACATCACGAGTTTGAAGCCTTGGCAGAGAGATGTCAAAAAAATGCAATGGGACGCCCCTTGCTGTAGTCTCTCTGCTGGTGTTTTAAGAGCAAAAGATCGATTGGGTCAATGGCAAAGGTTAAGGATGATATGGCAGCAAATATTTCAAAAGACAAGGGTTCTGGGAATTACGGTTCTGTTGAGGAGATGTTATTCTTAAGCTATTGTGATCTACCTCCTTATTTAAGACCTTGCTTGCTCTATCTGGCTATGTATCCAGAAGATATGGTTATTTTTTGCAGTGAGTGATTCGATTATGGATTGCGGAGGGTAGTGACAGTTGCAGATTGTCAAGATTCAGATGAAACTTTGGAAGATGTTGGTGTGCGGTCTTGGATGAGTTTGTGAAACGGTTGTTTACTAATACCAATCAAGAAAAACACTTTCAGGGTAAGTTGAAAACATTCCAAATGCATGATCTGGTACGAGATCTATGTCTCCGTAGAGCAGAACAAGAGTCATTCCAGAAAATAGTATCCCAATCAGATCATCTTCATCGGAATGCATGATCATAGTGACAAAACACAAGTGCGGCGTATCTACATACAATTCAGGTACCCATTTTATGCATGCATGTTGCAACTATTAGCCACAATTCATATGTATTTTGATGGTTAAGGGTTTCTTTTTTCTATGTTCAGTTGGACCACCGGGCTTAAAAACACCTATAGTACTTATGAAATCAAGACTAATTAGAAAAAGATGGTACTACTCATTCATGTTTGTCCTTCAATTCAGGGGACCCGAGGAAAGGGAGTGGGCAAGCCTTCTCTCATCAATAACTTGTCCGACAGTGTGATGCCGACAATAAGGTAAGTTACAATTATCTTGAAAGAAGGTCGATTGGCTACTGTTCAATTTATTGTTATTATATGGAAGTATTGAGTTAATTCGTATTGAAAGAGGAAAAACAGTAGAGATGAAGCATCAATGTACTATTGATATGGTGAAATGAAGGTTTATCTGGTTTCATAAAAACAAAAGAGAGACCGCCGGAATGGAAGAGTAAAAATGATAGCCGTATTTGTAGCAATTCAACACCCCTCTCAATCTCGAGGGTAAAATCATCATAAAAAAAATATAGCTAGGAGTAAATTTTCCTGGCGTTTGTCTTGTAGAGACTGACGTTCTGGAATAGATCAGGGTACTATTTCCCAAATACAATCTTCGCAAGGGGAGTTTCAAGGTGAAACCATCGTGGGAATATGATATACCAAAATCAATCCTTAATTGTTGAAGTTTATCTCTAACATAGTGACCGTTTGTGTCAATAATAACTGAAAGCAGGGTTCTTAGTTATATGTACATCTGCTTTAATGTCACAATGGACTGACACGAGTTCAATATGATCCACTTCTAGAGTAACAAAATACGCACTTACAAGATATTGGATATTCCCCTCCAAGCTTGCCCAATCTGAATCTGAGTATCCAGATAAATTCATAACTATGAATCCTTTCACGTACTGAAAAGTGCGGTAGGCTGCTTTTAAATGCATATCCGTGGGACGGTGTCATAAAATGACTGAGATAATGAACTAAAAAACAAAAGAGATAGGTCGAGTATAGTCATATCACTTAGTTTTTCCACAATCTGTTGAAACAAAGTAGGACCTCAAAACATTAGCTTCAGATTCAGTTCAAAAGTGCTGCAGAAACCTTGCAATCCGGAGGCCATAACTACTTTAATGTTTCTGCGTGAAACTTCTTTTGAGTGATAACAAACCTTTTTTTCTGTAGACTAGAACACCATTCCCAAAAAGAAATTAAGCAAACCTAAGGTCTTCAATCTTGAATTCCCAGTCTAATTCTCTTTTGACCATATCAAATTCATGTTGGTTATTAGGGGTCATCAAAATATCGTCAACATAGACTATGATATAGGTGAACTAGGCCTAATTCCTGTTGACGAACAGTGAAAAAACATTCTTGCATAACCCATGAATTTAAGAAAATCAGATACTCATGCGTACCAATGTTTGAAAGCTAGTTTTGACCGTATAAGATTCTCCAAAATGCACAAAGCATGAGCAGACATTGAACTTTAGAAAGCAGATTGGAAAAGTCAAGAATGAGCTGTACTTGTTTGATAGTGAAGCGCTTGAACAATTCATGCAAGCTATAAGAGAAAAGCTGAGATATAGAGAAGGTGTCTCTTGCAACATTGTCTGCAACAATAAGGCCTTATACTGGCACAATAGATCAGGATATGTTCCTGTTGGAAAACTTATAGACTTGGGATTGATTTGTAAAAAACAATGTTCTAGAAATTGTGCTTGTGATGCATGGTTGCAACCCAAAGGTTGAGATTGCCGTTTCCAAATAAAAAACTCAAAGTGTTATTTTTGTTTGGTTTAGGGGTCGTTCTCATAGTCGTAGATTATTCAAGGGAGATTAAGTTATGTTGGTATTGTGGGACCCACTCTTTACATCATCACCATTGACTTAAGGAAGAAAATTTAACTCAATGGTAGATTCTCTGAGAACGTTGCCTGGACTAGCATGTTGAGAAGATTGATAATCTTCATCTCTTATGAAATTTCATCTACTATGAGATGCTAAGAGAATAGAGATCCATCATAATTCACCTGTGAATAAGGCTCCCATACATCAATGTGTATTAAGCAGAGTTGTTTGGGTTAAGCTTTTAAAGAAAAATCTGCTGGCACATAAGAGATTAGAGATTTTGTGCTTATGGTGGAAAGACAATTTAGGAAGAAGATTAAAATAGTCAGATCTAATAATGCTCAAGAGTTGGGTCTGTCTAATATAAAAAGTACGTTCTTTAAGTCACAAAGTATTTTGCGCCAGGCTTCTTGCCCACACACACCCTAACAAAACGATGTGAGAGAAAGAAAACACGGATAGTATGGAAACGACAAGGGGTGCTTAGTGAGACAACTGAAAGATAGAAAACATTGTATTAAGTTGTCTGAACATTACAACCCTAAAACACTATATATATATAAGCATAGATAGAAGATTCTAGATATGGACTCTAATCCTATGGGCCTTATGGGCCTGTGCTCTATTACTCTCCCACAATCTGAACGTCGTTAAAAACAAAGTTCAGATTGGAAGATTACAATTATTGAAAGATAAACTAATTTGCTTCGGATCTTGTCAAATATTTGGAGGAGATGGATTTTCTTTCTTGGTTGCCAGCATTTTTTCTTTGGTCGCCATTCTCGGTCACCGGATTTTCTGATCCTCGGTCGCCGGATTCTTCTTGGTCACCAGATTTTATGCGTGGTTGCCAGATTTCTTCCCATTCAGCCCACAGACATTTAACAAGAAATCTCCAAAGATACTGCTAAATAAAAAACAATAAAAAAAAAAAAACCATCGGCGTCCTTCATTTTTCCACGCGACATTCCTCATCTTCGCTAATTATGAACTTCTTGCGCCATGGGAGTTAAGAGAGCGTGAGACGGAAGTAGGGGGTAGAGTGTGTGTTTTGTCGATTTCATTCCCACCGTAGACATAGATCTCCAGATTGAGGTGGGAGCCGAACCCTCTCTCAGGCCAAGAGAATGGACGGGAGGCATCCTTATGTTGGCTTCGTGGGTGGACGTGGTGATTCGGACATTGGAAATAAAATAATATGGAGAAATCATTGAAGCAAGGAGCGAAGCTCCGGTGAAATAATCGAGTGAGGAAGAAGGTGATGACCACTAGCGTCAAGGATCCGATTTGGTGTGTGCGCTGGTGAAGGATCTGAATTTGTTCGTTCCAGCTCTGCCCATAATTAACGACAGCTATCTAGCGGCGCGGTATAAACAAAGGAGGCGAGATTTTTTTTTTTGATAGAGGGGCTAGGATCGATAAGGGTAAAAACCCATGTGGCTGTGATACCATAGTGAGACAACTAAGATAGAAAACATTGTATTAAGTTGTCTGAACATTACAACCCTAGAACACTATATATATAAGCATAGATAGAAGATTCTAGATATGGACTCTAATCCTATGGGCCTTATGGGTCTGTGCTCTATTAGTGCTTTCTTTCAGGCTGGTTGTAACACCCTGGATTTTACCTCAAAACATAGCTTATGAAAATACAAATCTAGCGGCGCAAACGGCATTAAAAACGGACTCCAAACGAGTCCTAAAAGAGCAAAACAGAGTCGGTCCAAACTTGTGTCCGGACATGGCAAGTTCGGACACAAGCCGCAGAGAAATAGACTGCAGGAAACCAAATGTCCGAACTTGTGTCCGGACTTCGAAGTTCGGACACAAGTCAAACTTTAAAACTCCGGAAAAATCTTACGTGGTCCGAACATTGGTCCAGACTTGCAAGTTCGGACATAGGTCGAGACTTGCAAGCCAACCCGTCCTCGCATGATGTCCGAACTTAGAAGTTCGGACATAAGTTCGGACACAGCCAAACGAAGAGAACACTTGAAACTTTCGGGGCCTGTCCGAACATTGATGTCCGGACGGACGTTCGGACAGGTCCTTAAGTGCAGTTTTAAATACAGAAATAGAACCCAAATCCATTAGAAACACTTATGTAATACTCAATAACAACAAGAGAATCTCTAGAACAGAAGAAGGAGTTAATGAAACTCTGTACAACCACAACTTAATAAATCTGATTCAAAGTAGCAATTAACTTAGTTAACCAAAAATTCAAGTGCACATAACCTTTAATATAGCAGCGGATCTCAAAACGTCCAGGGCATTACCGCCACACCCAATTCCATGGGTGCTCAGGCTAATGAACTAAACAACACTAAAAACCAAAGTTAACTTTCAAGTTACGCGGAAGCAAAATAAACGTTTAATGTATAAAAAAAACCTTGAGAACATAACATCATCTCTTAACACTGAATTCAAGACATCGCCTTATTAATACGTGATCCCTAAACTAAGTGATTCGCTGTCCCGATCCCACAATTGGCCATCAATACCTGCGATCATAAAGCATAGACAAAAACACAAAGGATCGCACAAATCAGAAAAACTGAGTAAATTCCACCACAAGCTGTAAAATACAATTTAGAACACAATTGCCTTTAACAATCAGATGAGAAGGTTTACTGAATAGTTAATGAATTCCAGAAAAACATATCAATACCGAAACCGCAGTAGGGAGCTTTCAACAGGAAGTAATAACCACAATCCCGAACACGGGGTCACCTATGGGACCCAAACAACAATTCCAGGACAGTCACCTATGGGACCGTCAAACAACCACCTCACCCTAAGTCCTTAAGTGTGCACACCCCTATGAAACAGCAGTACATAGAGTAGATCATAGAGCTTAACTGCAACGATGTGTGCAGCGCAAATAATAACAATTATGGGGAGCACCTATGGGCTCCCAAACAATAGAATACAACCTGTGAAAGACTCCCAAAACCATAGCTGAAATACCACAATCTCAATCCAATTCCTCAAATTCCGAAACGTGGGAAACAATCCCAAATCCTCAAACCACAATCGAGATAAAAGCACAACGAACCCTTTTCCAATATTTCGCAAAACCACAGTCAAAACCATTGAGCATAGAATTTACATGGAACAACCAAATCCCTCAAGAGCCCAACTGCTCCGGACTATTGATAGCACTCATCGATGTAATCGGAGTCTAGGTAACCAAAATTCACAATCAGAATTCACCAAGCAACGAATAGATAACTAAAACAACTAAGTAGAATACTTTACCCGACAATCTACCAATTGGACACCAGGGAATAATCGGACTTCGACGGAACCAGCGAGAAATCACCAGGGTTTGAAGAAGAAGAACGTAGAACCAAAACAGAGTGTAAACGCAGAGCGGCGTATTGAGGATGGGGAGAAGTGAAGAGAGATTAACCCTTAAATAGAATTATCTGAGTAATAAAAGAGAATAAACTAATTAAGGATTAAAGGATATACAATTAATATAATTAAGAAGGAGTTCTAACTTCTGGAGTTTAAAATATCTCCAAGGATAAATCTTGATAAATTAAGGAAACCAATAAAAGAAGATTGATGAAATAATTCTGGAAGGAATAAATCAGAACGAGAATAATATAGAAAAGAAGATATATTGTAAATAATTTAAAGGTAATACCAGTAATATAATTACTGAGAAAGGAATAAGGAGAGTTAACAGGATAATACTTTGAGTAGTCAAATAGAATTCGAACTCTGAATACTTAAAATAAGTTGGAAAGAATATTCTGAAAAGTATTGCGGGATTTAAATAACTCAGGGAAATCAGGAGAGAGAAATAATACTATATCATATAGCATTCGAAATACAGTTAAATCCATAAATGCAAAACGTTACCAATATACAAAAACACCTTAAGGAGAAGATAATTCCCTGGGCCATCTTTAACTAACCTCAGACATGTCACTCATACCATGTACTATATTATTCCTATATTAGAATTTCCTGGTATTTCATCTCATCCCCCTTAAAAGAAAGCTTCGCCCTCGAAGCTAAAACTCATCCATAAAGCGAAAACGGCTAAACGAATTACTGTCTCGAGCGGTTACCTGATCGAAAAGCCGTGGGTGGTATTTCTTCCTCATTTCCTCCTCTACCTCCCATGTAGCCTCTTCGGTTCCATGATTAGACCATAAGACTTTGACCATACAGATGGACTTCGATCGTGTCTCCCTGGTCTTAGTGTCCATTACTCTGATGGGGTACTCCTCATAGGATAGATTCTGCTCCAGCTCCAAACCTCTGGCTGCAACACATGCGAAGGTCGGGAACATACCGCTTCAGCTAGGAAACATGGAAGACGTTGTGAACTTTCTCCAGTTCACAAGGAAGCGCTAGTCGGTATGCCACCTCTCCAACCCTCTCCAAGATCTCCTAGGGTCCAACGAACTTGGGACTGAGCTTCCCTTTCTTCCCGAACCTGGTTACTCCTCTCACGGGCGATACTTTCAGAAAAACTCTATCTCCCACCTCGAACTCAACTGGTCTGCGCTTGAGATCGGCATAGGACTTCTGCCTGTCTTGGGCTGCCTTCATTCATCTCTGGATCAGCCGGACTTGCTCCATAGTCTCTTCTATCAACTGAGGTCCCAAAGCAACAGTCTCACTAATGTCGCTCCAAACATAACGGTGTCCTACACTTCCTCCCATATAAAGCCTCATAAGGAGCCATCTTGATGCTGGTGTGGTAACTATTGTTATAGGAGAACTCTATCAGATGTAGCATATCGGCCCACGAACCCTGGAAATCCATCACACATGCTCGAAGCATGTCCTCCAAGGTTTGGATGGCTCTCTCTGTCTGACCGTCGGTGGCTGATGGAATGCAGTGCTCACTTCAACTTGGTGCCCATTGCCTTCTGAAATTGCTGCCAGAAATGAGCTAAGAACCTCGAGTCTCTGTCTGAAATGATGGTCTCAGGTACCCCGTGATATCTCACCACATTTCTGATGTAAGCATCTACCAACTGGCTCATGGACCACGTCTTCTTCATGGTATGAACCGTGCAGATTTAATGAGTCGGTCCACTATCACCCAAATCTGATTAACTCCTCCCTTTGCCGGTGGTAAACCCATCACGAAGTCCATGGAAATGGAGTCCCACTTCCACTTTGGGACCTCCAACGGCTGTAATAAACCTCCCATCCTCTTGTGCTCGAACTTGACCTTCTGACAGATAAGGCATTTCGACACAAACTCCGCGACTTCCTTCTTCATCTTAGGCCACCAAAACGTCTTCTTTAGGTCCTTATAACAACTTATCACCACCAGGATGAACTGAATAGGGATTTATGAGCCTCCCACATCAGTCTCTCTTTTACCTCCACGCACCCCTGAGGTACACCCATTGGCCTCTAAACCTCAGACTGCCGTCATTGGGGTCTCAAACCCCTCGGCTTTCCTTCCTTCATCTTCTCCTTGATGCGCTCCAACTTCGCATCACCAGGCTGTCCCTTGAGTATCTCCCCATAAATGTTGGAAGAGACACTCATATGGTACAACCTCACCTCACGCTCTACTCCTCCCGCCTCCATCACTTCTAAGTTCAGCTTCTCAAAGTCACGAACTAGCTCGTCTGGAAGAACCCACATCGAATTCACCGAATGACTTTTCTTCCTACTCAGAGCATCGGCCACTAGGTTAGATTTCCCCTCATGATATAAGATCTCCAAATCATAGTCCTTGATCAGTTCCCACCATCTCCTCTGCCTCATATTTAGTTCCTTCTGAGTGAAGATGTACTTGAGGCTTTTTGTGATGGGTGTAGATCTTGCAGGAAACTCCATACAAGTAGTGCCTCCAAATCTTCAGGGCGAAGACTACTGCTGCAAGCTCTAGGTCGTGCGTCGGGTATCTGGTCTCGTACTCCTTCAGCTGTCTCGATGCGTAGGCTATGACTTTCCCATGCTGCATCAAGACGCACCCCAAGCAATACTTGGAAGCATCGCTGAAAACCTCGAATCCGTCTGTCCCCGAAGGCAAGGTCAACACTGGGGCTGTGGTCAACCTTTCCTTCAATGCCTGAAACGCCTCCTCACAGTCATCATCCCACTGAAACTTGGTCACTTTCTTCATGAGGTTTGTGAGGGGTCTAGCTATCTTTGAGAAATCCTTCACAAAACGTCTGTAGTACCCCGCTAGACCCAAGAAACTACGGACCTCCGTCAGATTGCTCGGTTTTGGCCACTCTTTCACTGCTTGAATCTTGGCGGATCCACTGAAATCCCGTCCTTGGTGACGATGTGGGCCTAGGAATGCCACTCGGTCCAACAAAAGTCACACTTAGATAGCTTGGCGTAACTGCTGCTCTCTCAAATCTGTAAGACTGATCTCAGGTGCTTGGCGTAAAACTTGACAGTGCGTTTTTTTATTTGGATATAATATATAATTTATAGCAAACTAATAGGCAAGTGCACCTATTCGGAGTAGTAAAACAAGTGTCGTATCCACAGGGAAATTGTTCAATTATCCTAGTCTTGGTAGTTAATAAAAACTGTAAAAAGGGGTTTAGCGGAGGCAAGCTTGATTTGTTGTTGAATTAGTACATAAATAATAAAAACAGTAAAAAAACAGTTGTGTATTAAGTGGATGGAAAATGTGCTAAGGAAGGTGAAATCGCCCAAATATAATTCAGATATTAATTATAATCCTGGTTTGCTCTTATTTGTCTGTTAAGAATTTTATCTTGTGGCCTTCTAAATCATAGATAAGGACAACTCTTAATTAATTAATAGACTTTTTACAATCAGAAAAAGTCTAAAATCATTAATTAGCTTTAAGCGAAAATTCTTTTTATAATAGCGATGGATTTTATCTGCTAATCAAGGAGATAATATCTAACGTTTGTCTCTCTTTGTGGTCTATTCTCTAATTTACAAAATCATTGAAATTAGAGAAACCGTAAATGCATAAAAATGATCAGTTGTTAAGCATTTAATAATAAGAGAGACAAAAAAAATATTTATAAGCAAACTCGGTATTATAAATACGTCTGAGTTATTTTGGGTTTAACACCCATCCTAAGCACAATATAAAATTACTCAGACATCGACAGTACTAAAAACAGAGTAAAGATAGAAATAGTCATTATTTCAGAAACTGCTTGCGAAGAACGGGTCTGCACTCGCCTCTCTTTTCTCTCTTTGTAAATACTGCTTCTGTTTGAGTACGTACGTGAGTATTGTGGTGAAGTGGTGAAATAAATAAAAGATGGAGATTGTGGTGTTACGGGATGAATTGAATGGAAGAGAATGGAGTGTTGAATGATTTCTTCATTTTGATTTCTGGTTTTCTCCGTACGTCTATTTAAGGTTGCAGGAGCTGGGTTTATATAGAGGAAGGGAAGAGGCAGATCCGGAAGAATTGATTACAGATTGATTGCTCATTATTGCAGGGGACAGAGCTGGAGACGCGTGAAGGAAATAAGGTAGGCGCCGCTCGGAGTAGATGGATATGGCAGAATCAAGTTGCAGACAGTCGCGCGAAGAAGAAAACTGTCGCGTATTTTAGTCACGTCCGCGTGTTGTCCGCGTCTGGTTATGCGGACGTAGCCTTGTCCGCGTTGGCGTCCGCCTATCCCCATGCGGTCATGTGAGGTCTCCGTGTGGTGTCCGCCTCGTGACGTCTGGTTTTATGCGACATCACGACGTCACAAATGGAGTCCGCCTCCATATCTGTCCGCGGCGTCCTCGCCTTGTGACGTCGTGGTTTTATGCGGACACTCACGACGTCACAAATGGAGTCCGCGCTCCATATCTTGTCCGCATGGCTGTCCTCGCTTGTGACGTCGTGGTTTTATGCGGACACTCACGACGTACAAAATGCGGACACAAACTTGACCGGCTCTAGATTCTTCGTTTGGACTCCGTTTTTCGAGCCGTTTGCGCTATGCGTTCGTCTCTTCGTCTACTTTGCTCCCAGCTTGGTTTTCCTCATGTTTAAACAATAAATTTGTGAGATAACAATAAAACATAAACTAGAGGAAAACTAACCGAAGTGGAGAAATGAGCAGAAAAGTGCTAATATAATATATGAAATACACCTATAACATGCTCATTTGACACTTATCACACCCCACACTTACTTTTTGCTTGTCCTCAAGCAAAACCACTTACCCAAGTAAGTAGGGAATGCTCAATATTAACAAATACTATTATGAAGGGTAGGATAAAGAAGTCACATACATGATCTTAAACTTTTTAGAGGAGTGTGATCCATCACCTACTGGTGGCATAGGTGTACTCAGGGCAAAAATAAAAATTAGAGTTTCGGGGTATGATCCGGAGTACTTCAATGCTTCTTGGTTAAGGTGACTTTGAGAACTTTTACCATGGCCAACTTCTCTCAAGAATGGGCATTTGGAGAAAACAAAAGGAAAATAGATTATGCATTTGTTAAACTTTTGCATAAGGGATGAGAAAATGTAGGCATCAACCTTTGTATTTAAGAACACTCAACTCTCTTGTTGGTTACCAATGGTGTCTCGCAAGTCCCTTATTATTTTATATATTTTTTCTTTTTGACAGAGAAGCACCCCTTAGCAATCCCTAAGAGAGAAGACAGAAGGAACCCCTGAGTAATAAAAATCCAACCATTGCAGATCATTTGGTCACACCGCATAAAAATGCTCCTCAAAAGTAATCAAAATTTTAAAATTTGTACCATTTATCATTTATCCCACAATTCATAACAGTATTTATTCTTAAAGAGAACAACCACATATAAAGGGTCCACGATATTGAATTTGAACAAACGCAAGATAAGCAGAGAGATTAAGCATTTTAGCATAAAATGTCACCGAAAAGGGCACACTCCCCCACACTTAAATTGAACAACGTCCTCATTGTTCACCAGAAAAAACAAGGGAAAGTTTCAGAAGACCTTTTCGGTAAGTAGATAAAATAGAGAGAACACAAAGCTCACAATAAACATTTAAGCACAAACTCTCCTCTGCAGATTTTATTTAAATAAAAGCATAATTAAAGAAACTGGTACTCCCCTGAGATTATTTTTGCTGCGTTATAGGAGTTCCCCCACACTTGAGCTTCAGCCTCAAGTAGCGTAGCTTGGTTGCGGTGTAGACATGAAATTGCACCTGCATAAGACACTAGAAGCAACCATACTACAAACGGGTTAATAGTTAGCAAAACAAAAAACAAAATGAAGAGAACCTGATAATAAAAGAGCAGAAAGCTATTAAAAGATCAGTTCATCGGGTTGCCTCCGGAAACTGTCCTCTTTTTAACGTCTTTGGCTAGACGCTTTGAAGCGTACTCAAATCTGAGGATCTTCTAGGTTGATTGCACGAGACATCAACTGTCTCGAGATTACCACCCTGTAAGGCTTTAGTCATAGATCCATTTACCATGAAAAGTTGGTTTTAGAATCCCCACACACTCAACGGATCATATGGGGTGACCTTGGAGAGAGTAATGGTCCAGCCCAATAGGATTTTAGTTTACCAGGAACAAACTTTAACCTAGAATTGTACAACAGAACCAAATCTCCCTCATGGAACTCCCGTTTAAGGATCATCTTGTCATTCCACTTCTTGGCTTCTCTTTGTAGATTCGGTTATTTTCATAGGCATCCTCTCAAAATTCTTCTAATTCAGTGAGCTGGAATTTCCTTTTGTCACCTGCTCTTAGTAGATCAAAGTTGAGGGCTTTCACGGCCCAGAATGATTTGTGCACGAGCTCGACCGGTAAATGACAAGCTTTGCCGAAGAATAGTCGATATGGGGACATACCGATGGGCGTCTTGTAGGCTGTTCTATACGCCCAAAGTGCATCATCCAGCTTCAGGGACAATATCTTTCGTGAAGAATTAACGGTCTTTGTAGGGATCCACTTCAATCTCGGTTAGAGACCTCAGCCTGCCCATTTGTTTGAGGGTGATAAGGCAAGGCTACTTATGTCTCACTCCATATTTGGTCATCAAGGCTGTGAACTGCTTATTGCAGAAGTGGGATCCTTGGTCACTGATTATAGCACGTGGGACTCCGAATCGTGTAAATATGTTCATCTCAAGAACTTGAGTACTACCTTTGCATCATTTGTGGGAGAGGCGATAGCTTCCACCCACTTAGTGACATAGTCGACTGCCACCAAGATGAAGAGGTTTGAACAAGACGAAGGAAAGGGACCCATGAAGTCAATACCCCACACGTCGAAAGGTTCCACCTCGAGTATGATGTTGAGAGGCATTTCGTGTTTTCTGGAAGTGTTCCCAAGTCTTTGGCACTCATCGCAGGAGGCTACAAAGGAGTGACAGTCTTTATGTAAGTTTTTCCAGAAAAAAACCTGATTGAAGTACCTTAGCCGCTGTTGAGAGCTGGCCCATGATGTCCTCCTGCTTCAGAGAGTGACAATGTCGTAGAATGTTTGGGATTCATCTCGGGGCACGCATCTTCTCACCATCCCGTCTGCACATACCTTGAAAAGGAGAGGGTCCTCCCAGTAGTAATGTTTACATCTGAAAAGAACTCTTTTTCTGTTGGTAGGTTAGCCCATGTGGTATTACTCCTCGTGCCAGGTAGTTGGCCATGTCAGCGTACCATGGTTCACCGGTGTCACCAATCATAAAAACGCACTCATCTGGGAAGAATTCATTGATGAAAGTGCCATCACTTGGTGCCTCTATGCGAGATAGGTGGTCTGCTACTACATTCTGCACTCCTGGCTTGTCTCTGATTTCAATCTCAAATTCTTGTAGTAGGAGAATCCACCTGAGGAGTCGGGGTTTGGCATCTTCTTTGGCAAATAGATACCTCAGAGCGGAGTGATCGGTGTGAATTATTACTTGCTTCCCAAGAGATATGATCGGAATTTATCCAGAGCAAAGACTACTACTAGAAGTTCATTCTCAGTAGTTGAATAATTCTTCTGAGCGTCGTTGAGGGTTCTACTTGCATAATAGATGGTTCTCAAGATCTTCTCCTTCTTTTGACATAAAGCGGCACCCACTGCATAGTCCCTGGCGTCGCACATAATTCGAATGGAAGGCTCCAGTCTGGTGATATCACAATGGGGGCAGAGATGAGGCATTCTTTCAGTGTTTGAAGGCTTGTAGGCATTTGTCAGTGAAGTCGAACTTGACGTCTTTAGCTAGGAGATCACATAGAGGTTTCGAAATTTTGGAGAAAGAAATCCTTGATAAACCTTCTATAGAACCCAGCATGGCCAAAGGAAACTTCTTCTGATGTTTTCACCGTCGATGGTGGTGGTAATTTTTCAATAACTTCGACCTTGGCTTTGTCAACTTCAATGCCTTTTGAAGAGATTTTGTGCCCAAGAACTATTCCTTCTTTAACCATGAAATGGCATTTTTCCCAGTTAAGCACAAGGTTAGTTTCTTCACATCGGGTGAGGATAGCGTCCAGATTATTTAGACAGGATTCGAAAGTGTGACCAAAGA
>CM041779.1:93631725-93652960 GCA_023374045.1 Limonium bicolor
ATTGCCTAACTCCCTTTAAAACCCATCTCGCCTTCGTCCTTCCGCCGGAATCGCCACTGTGAAACCACCTTCCACCCTCAAACCGTCACCTCTGCCTACACCCACCACTATTCTGACATTCAAAACCACAACGCCCCGCCCTTCATCCTCTACCCAAAACCGCCATTCACGCCATTTTCCATTTGAAAGCCTGTTCGGATTCTACTGCGTAAGTGGTACCGATTGCTCCATGCAAATGGTTATCTCCCTCCTTTCGAATCTCCTTGTCTTTCTCGTGGTTTCAATTTCGAGTTATTCCCCAGTTTACGTTTGAATGCTTTTCTGCTCTATCTCTGCTCTTACCGCCCTCTTGATTACTTAGCATCCAGTCTTCATTTCTGTTCACCCGAGAAATCTCTCCCACTTTTGATATTCCCCGTTTTCTTTTTCGTCCGAATAAAATCCCGGGACCAAAGCTTCAAATGTCGGTTTTGCATGCCTTTGGTTCCAGGGATGTGCGCAAGGAACTCATGTTTCGAATTATGTGGTTCTAGTTATCTGATCATCCTTGGTTTTGTCTCGTTTTCCTTCACCGTTTTGACGTTTGGGTGAATACCCAGCCTGGTATGGACTTAGAAGTCCATGAACATGGCGTACTCATGTGCGGGTTTTGATTCGAGTTTTGTTTATTTCGTTTACTTCTGTTGTTACCCACACATTCATGTCGTTTTGACTGCATCAAATTTTAAGTTTTGTTTGAGTGTAATACGGATGGTAATGACCCGGCATATTTCCCATTCTCTTGCGTTCATGTCCATACTGCTAGTAAACTGGTCCATCTCCAGTTCGAAAAGTTTTTTTAGTGTACTATGGTAAACGTCTGTAGTAGTGATAGACTGGTCCTTCCCTAGTCGGGATGTTTCATTTGGTTTCGTTTCTGCCTGTAACCTATCTTGTGGTTACAACCCAATAAACCGTCTTCATACTAGAAGGGTTTTGAAGTATTGTTTGATCTGCTTCTCTGGAGGATGCCTCTGTTATGCGGTTTTGTATATCACCATCACTTATGTCTGTGTGCTAGTTGAGCAGGAGAAGCCTATCCTCAACCTTCGAGGCTGATCATACCCACCCCCCACATTAGCAGAGCTCTAATCTCACCTTTTAAGCTTTGTATCCCTTCGCTTAACTCCATTTGGATTTCTATTAATTAAAGGAGTATACGCACTAACCCATCTGTCTGTCCGTGGGTTTAACTTTGCAGGATACTTAGTCTTCATTTCCCTGGTACTTCCTTCTGAACTGAAAACTTGCCAAAATGTGATGGTTGATGTCTGTTTGTACGATGAAATCTATGTCTGTTTCTGGTTGGATTTGTTCCCTGAAAAGGAAACCATACTACATCCTTTTTGCTGTTAAAATGGAATCCATGCGAGCATGCTCATACATTTCTGGTTGGCCTAGATTAAATAGTGTTCTAATCAGTTATTCATTTTAGAGTTGATCACAGTTTTATATATATCGTCTTGTCTGCTGTAACTTGCTCTTTTGGATTAGTTTTCTTGCGTGCAAGCCTTTGTGTGGTCATTGAAAGATAAGTAAAAGGAGAAAGTAACAATGAATTAGAAACCCCACATTTAGGATCCACGGTTGGTGTTAGATTTTTCTTTTTGTTATGGCAAATTTGTCTAAGTCTGTTTTAGTAGGTTAATTAAATTTGCACACCAGCTTTCACCTGTATTATGTGTATAGTTTTCCTCCTCTGCATATTCATCTTTTGATGTTCTTTCCTGCTTGTGACCTTAGGTTGATCATTGAAAGATAAAAAAAAAGGTGCGAGAATAATAACTAATTAGCAACCCACACAGTAGGGTCCATTTTGCCGAGGCTTTCTTGAGAGCTCTTAGGTTGATTAAATCTGGTATACTTCCTAGATAACCTCAGATATTCATTCCTTGTATATTATTCAGTTTCTGTAATCCCTCCTTATCTATTTACGATTTGTTTGGTTGGCTTTTCACAAGTTCATGTCCATATGTGGTATTTGTTTTGTAATCCATGTCCACATAGTGATTTACTTTGGTGGCTCATTCCCTTGTTGATATCGTTGTATATGCATGGGCTTGTTCTGTTTGGACCTGCATAAACTTGGGCCCAAATCTAGTTTAATTCAGACCTAGCCCATAACTAGCCAAACTAGGCTAGGACAGGTGGCCTTAGACAGCCCATTAGATTGACCCCTTTTAGTGGGCCTTTAAGGCCCACTCTAGAAAAGCTTTTAGGATCAAGGGCTTGTCTCACTCAAACGGGCCGTAGAGTCCGGACGGTGGGAACAACCCTTTCTATTATAAGACTTTCCAAACCATCCCTTTATTAAAATAAAAATTGTACATCCAGTTTGATCAAAAAAAATTGAGTGCTGAATCATCAACTTCAAATCCTTAATTAAGGATCCGGCCCATCTCTGTAATGTTTTCTATCCAATGGAAATTCAAATTGTCTCTAATTTCTCTTATTTATTATCATCAATCTTTTTTTCATTTTAACTTTGATCATCTTTTCCAAACCCGGCCCAACTCCAAAACTCGGCCCAGGTCCAAGCCCACGGCCCAAGCCCAAAACCCATGGCCCAAAACTCAAAACCCACGGCCCACAGTCCAAATCCAGAGCCCACGACCCACAATCCAAACCCAAAAGCCCACGACCCACAGTCCAAGCCCAAAACTCACGGCCCAAACCCAAAAGCCCATGACCCATAGTCCAAACCCAAAAGCCCACGGCCCACAATCCAAATCCAAAGCCCACGGCCCACAGTCCAAGCCCAAAACTCACGGCCTAAATCCAAAAGCCGACGACCCATAGTCCAACCCCCAAAACCCAAAGCCCACAATCCAAACCCTAGAGCCCACGGCCCAAGCCCAAAACCCACAGTTCAAGCCCTAAAACCCAAAGCCCACAATCCAAACGCAAGAGCCCACGGCCCACAATCCAAACCCAAAAGCCCACGGCCCACAGTCCAAGCCCAAAACTCAAAACCCATGGCCCACAGTCCAAACCCAAAAGCCCACGGCCCACAATCCAAACCCAAAAGCCCACGGCCCACAATCCAAACCCACAAGCCCATAGTGCAAAACTCAAAACCCACGGCCCACAGTCCAAGCCCAAAACTCACGGCCCAAATCCAAAAGCCCAAAACCCAAGTCCAAACCCCCGACCCAAGTCCAAAGCCCGCGGCCCAGAATCCAAAATAGACCCAAGTTCACGAATCAACCCTTTAGCCCAACACTTCAGGTCCAACCCAAATCAAATCCTCACTGTTATACCAAAATTTCAACCCCCGGAGAGAGTCTCTACTAATAGGCTAGTAGCAAGGGTTCCCAGTTCGATCGGCACATTTCAGAGTACTAGGGACAGCTTAGTCATCTCCAGGGGCATTTTCGTAATTTTTTTCAAGGCTCCTAAGCCCCCTATAGGCTTTCTCTCTCCTCCAAATAAGGGTCAAATCAACTTGAAATGCTTGATATTTTAACCCATGATAGAGGATGACATTTAAGCATAATGGCGTTGGAATTTTGATTTTCGAATTTCCAATAATTTTCTAGCAATTTCTGATGAATCTGACGAGAAATTGAATTTAAAAATATTCCAATACCCAAAAAATTCGATCTCACTTTAGAAAAATCAGAATTATCATCTTTTACCCATGTGTAAATTTCATAATCAAATTCCTTTTGGAAGCCCTTGAGCTAAAACGTCGGTAAATCTCGGTTTTTACCGGATTTTTCTATCTTTAAGGAAGTCTATATAAGGAACCTTATCCCATGATCAAATCAGAACCTCAAGAACCCTAAGCAACCAGAAAACCTAGCCGTCTCATTCCTCCTCACGTTTTTACACATCCAAGCACCAAAATCACATCAAAAATCTCTCGAAATCACCACCTAAACACACTTTTCAACTCCTAACACATCAACATCAAACATCAACCAAACCACCTCCAAAACGTGAAGAACATCATCAACAATCACAACCAGAAGCCCGGGTCGAATTCAATCCGGAACCGGCATCATCGGAGCCTCCGAAGAATCCCAACGTGAAGAATCATCTTGAATTCGAAGGTAAAACAGGTTACAATCCCACTTTTCTGATTCCCCACGACCTTGTTAACTCTCTGTCAAAGTTTGGTTCAAACCAACTGTTTACGCTTCTGTATTGACGTTGTTTAAGCTTCTGTCCAATAACTTGTTTACAAAGTTTCGTGCTTAATTCGAGTTCAAATTGAAAACCTTCAATCACTAACGACTTGTAAATCTTTCAGGCTACACACCCATAAAATTTGAGCTCAAAACACCCTCGGGAACCTTCTGAAAACCCCTGTCCGGGGTGGTCCGTGACCTCGGACCTATGGTCCGGGACCTCGGACGCGTTGTCCGAGACCACGGACACCCACGGACGGCGCGGGATTTTAAAAATTCAAAACTTAGGTTTTTCTAACGATGTCCGGGCCCACGGACAGCCTGTCCGTGGCCCCGGACTTTGCAAATTTTGTTTTCCTTCAATTTCGACTTTTCTGCATATTTAGGTTAACTGGGGTCCGTGGTCTCGGACTCTTGGTCCGTGGCTACGGACGTAAGCAAAATTTGACCTAATTCTGCCTCCGAAACCTAGTTTAGGTAGCTTTCAATTTCACTTTAATTTTCTGTCAAAAAACGCTAAAAACATAAAAAACAGAAGCTTGCGCACTTAGGTTAAAACGACTCGTATAAGCCGTAAATAAACTAAGTAGAGGAAAAACGACCTAGGAGGGGTAATGAAAGTAATTGAACCCTAAATAAGTCGAATTCAAGCCCCGAACCCGAACTCTCCTTTCCTAATTTAATCTAGGTCAAAATTAGTGCGACTCATAATAGGTTCCAGTGAGCTAGCTTAGGTTTTAATAATTATTGTTATGTGACATAGTTATTAATCTTAGGTTATATGGACCTAAAACCCGACTAGATCCCAATCAATTAATCAACATAGGATAGGGTTTAAAATCGAGGCTCACAGACTGGCGACTCTGCTGGGGACTAACTTCTTAATTTTAACTTGTTTAATTTTAAGAAAGAGGGCTTAACTTGAAAATGTTTATTTATGGCTTCTACTATGTTTGTTTACTTTTGTGCGCACTTCAATTTTCTGCACCTTTGCATCATATGAGAGCGAGGGTCCACCTAAACCAATTTCACCCCGGGACCCGTTTGAGGGTCCCCTGTCAGGGACTCACACCTTTTAGGTGATGTGAATAAGCGGGGGAAAAGAGGAGGGTGTCGTCTAACCACACCCCCTTAATACCTGGGCTTTAGCCCCAAGCGTTTTCCTGGCAGTGTCCTTACCTAGCCCATTGTTTGGTCAGTCAAAGACCTGACCGTAGACGCACACCTTCAGGTGATGTGAAAAAAGTGGGGAAGCCCAAAGAGAATAGCGTGCAAGCCCTATTCCTTTGAGGTGACCTGGGCCCATGCCCCAAGCACCTCTCCGGATCGATCCATACCCGTTTGGATTTAAACGTCTAGTGAGGACATGTTGAATTTGTGTGGGCCTTGTTTGCTTGTATGATTGGCCCATTACCCAGCCTACAGGTTGATAGGAACTTCTCCTACATTAACCTAGCCCAGCCCGAATTGGCGGCTCTATTTGTTTGCGGCCCGGAGGTCCTGTTTGGTTTAATATGTGAGTCATTCGGGCTTCGGCCCAAGAGCTTAGACTTAGGTGATTTCTCTTTCGGCCCAATTTGAATTATCAATTTAGTTCTAGGCCCATGAAAACAAATCCACCTCAAGCAGTTCGTAAAAATCCATCAGGCCTTTCCGTTTCAAGGTTTATTCTAGTCCAGGAAGACTTTCCACCTGGGTTTTGGCCCAAAGTCCTAGATATAGGTATCATCTTCTAGGCCCAATCAGAATTACTTGGCCCAAATTCCAATTCACATCTATGGACATGGTTTTAAAATAATTTCGGCCCATGCGCCCTCTTTCTAGCCCGAACACATTCTGGCCCAGGTGCCAAATTCTCAAAACATTCTAAGTACCGCACTCATAACTCACTTCATCTGGGCCCACAGACCAATTCATAGTTTTGGCCCACGAACTTTGCTCTCAATCCAAAATTTTGGCCCATAGCATAAAACATTTGAATCCCAGATAGTTTGTGCAACCCATTCATTCTAGTTTCTGGCCTCAAGGCCCAACAAGATCATCAAACGAATCTTAGGCTTCAAGGTTTCTCTCTCGGCCCAGTGGCACATTCACGGTCCATGTGGCTTCCTTCGGCCCGTTTACTCCACTTCCAGATTAAGGGTATTCAGGCCCGCACATCCGTTCCAGTCTAGAAGTCCCTCTGGCCCATATTTCTTACTTCAATCTGAAATCGTTCTGGCCCAAGTGCCACAATCCCAAATCATTCCGGCTCAAGTGCCATTTTCCTAAACACATTCAGGCCCAAGCGCCACATCCTCAAACACTTTCTGGCCCAAGTGCCACATATTCTAAACATTCCGGCCCTAGTGCCACAGTCTCACAACATGTTCTGGCCCCAGTGCCGCATCCTCATTCCGTCCCGAGTGCCAACCCGCTTATGAATCATTCTGGCATGTGTGCCTCACTTTCAATTCATCCAGGCCTGAGTGCCTATCCACATCCACTACCTTGATCACATACATCCCATGTGTCTCGCCACACTCCCTTCTCCACATGAAACTCATTCTTGCGCAGGGAATATCTCACCACCTTGTCGGCTTCCACCACTTGTCACCTCTCAATAGAAAGTTTCACCGTACACTGAAAGAATCCCACTACCATGTTTTACTTTCATCACTACATCACTCCACCAAAACAGCAAGACTTCATCACCACGTACCACCACACATACAGCCACCTCCAACGGATAACTTGGGTATTCAAAAGGCTTGTCAAAAAACCCCACAACAATACTGGGGGCAATCTGAGTTAAGGAATGATAATGTCTATTTTATTTGTTTAAATGTGCAAGCAAGTCTCCGAGTGTACACTTCGCGAGAGTGCCTTGAGTGGTAAAACCAAGAGCGAAAGAGCGTGTCATTTTTACACGGCTCCAGAGAGGTCACATCCAAAGGTGAGGCAAACGGCATGACTCCGATCGAAGGAGATAATTTGTAAATTTACGCTTAAACCTGTGAAAAGTAGCAAAGAAAGGATACACAACTATTAGGGATGACGAAGCACCTAGGAAACAGCACCACACAGCCAAAAGCTTGTGAACCCTGACATTAAACCCTAGGCACCCCCGCTGAGCTTTTCATATATGACCTCTTTCACAATACTGCAAGCTCCACAAACAAGCTAGCCAATGATGAATAACCGACCCGGTGACCAAAGGAAGCAAGGAGCCCGACTTTTGAACAACAAACTTCACAAGTCCAAAGAAGCAAAACCACTACCAGCATGACAAAGCGATCCGCAAATGGTCCCAAAGTGACACAGGATCCAAATGAGCTAACATCAAAAACAGCTCTCAAAGATCAAAACCGGGAAACACAAGAACCCCGAAGGAAAGGAGATTCAAAGAAAGGCAAACCTGAAAAGCCTTGAAGAAACCCAAAATTGGAAGAAAGGGGAAAGATGCAAGGAACAATCCAAAAGTTCCAAGTCCCAAGTTCATAAGCGAAGTCATCACGAAGTAGCCAAACGTCTTCAAGGCGAAAAAGACAAGTCCGAGAGACGGTGCAAGTTGCAGCTTTGGTCACCCTTATAGCTCCACATATCCTAAACATTCCTCCATTGTCCTATTGTCATTCATCACACCCCATAGCCACGTCATAAGCCCAAAAGACTTCCGACTTAGCAGTTGTGTATCTGATCATGTGAAAGTAACAGGTTGAACACGTAAATCTAACAAATGTCAAATTCAATGGTTGAGAAGTTGTGACTGTAAGTGAGAAACGAGTGCAAACACCAAACACGCCGAGTGTAGGTTAGGAAGCACCACATCAAAGCATAAGCCTCGACCCTGTGAGGATGAGACTTGTTCGCACGATTAATCAAAGAAAATACTGGGGGCAATCGATCGTTCCGATCGATTGCCATAAAATCCTGAAAAACTCAGATTGCCTTAAGGAAAAAATACTGGGGGCAATTGTTGGTCCCAACAATTGCAACAATGACACTGATTGAGTCCCAAAAATCCAAAACCCAAAGCTTGAGCACCTCCATCCCACCACAGGCACACATAAGCCCTTACCTCCACACCAAACACCTCGGGCCCACACAAGCCCTTACCCCCACACAAATTCTACTTCACCACACAGGCTCACGTAAGCCCTTACCTTCACATCATACACCACAGGCACACATATGCCCTGATCACCACTCAAAAGATCTCTGCATCAAACACCACACCCCACCGGTAGCATGTTCATCTCCTAGGAGATAAATTACAAGTCTGAAATCTTTAGTCAGGAAATGATAACTTCACTTTCTTTTTCAATAAATAGAATTTTCCTCAAACACTGCCATGTTTGGCACCTTCATCAGCAATTTCTTGCTTTCAACAAATCTGCATTATCGCCATGTTTGGCATATTTCTTGCTTTCAACAAACCTACATCATCGCCATGTTTGGCATATTCCTAGCAATTTCTTGCTTTCAACCAACCTACATCATCGCCATGTTTGGCATATTCCTAGCAATTTCTTGCTTTCAACAAATCGCATTATCGCCATGTTTGGCATATTTCTTGCTTTCAGCAAACCTACATCATCGCCATGTTTGGCATATTCCTAGCAATTTCTTGCTTTCAACCAACCTACATCATCGCCATGTTTGGCATATTCCTAGCAATTTCTTGCTTTCAACAAATCTGCATTATCGCCATGTTTGGCATATTTCTTGCTTTCAACAAACCCACATCATCGCCATGTTTGGCATATTCCTAGCAATTTCTTGCTTTCAACCACCCTACATCATCGCCATGTTTGGCATGTTCCTAGCAATTTCTTGCTTTCGACAAATTAGCATATCATCCCCATAGCATCATCACCTTTTATACTTCAGGTTCCCGACACCTTATAATGCTCGGCGTATTCCAGGTTCCCGACACCTTATAATGCTCGGCGTACTCCAGGTTCCCGACACCTTATAATGCTCGGCGTATTCCAGGTTCCCGACACCTTATAATGCTCGGCGTATTCCAGGTTCCCGACACCTTATAATGCTCGGTGTATTCCATTCATCTTTCAGGTAGTCGACGCTAGAATCGCTTGACTTACTCCATTTTCATCATTTAGGTAGTCAACGCCTTAGATAGCTTTACATCATTTTCATCACTTTAGGTAGTCAACGCCTTAGAATAGAGGCATCATATCATCATTTTAGGTAGTCAGCGCCTTAGAATAGCTCGACAGCATATCCATTTTAGGTAGTCAAGCCTTAGAATAGCTTGACATCATATCATCCTTATAGGTAGTCAACGCCTTAGAATAGCTTGACATCACCCATCCTTATAGGTAGTCAACGCCTTAGAATAGCTTGACATCATATCATCCTTATAGGTAGTCAACGCCTTAGAATAGCTTGACATCATATCATCCTTATAGGTAGTCGACGCCTTAGAATAGTCTGACATTACTTCATCATTACCTTTAGGTGGTCGACGCCTTAGAACCACTCGACACCCTTCCACTTTACTCATAGGTAGTCAGCGCCTTAGAATAGCTCGACACAACTTGTCGGATTTCAGTTGCACGAGGGGCCTTTTAAGATCCAAAATTTTGGGGATCACTCAAGCATCAACTAGCCTTTTCATTCCCATACAAAGTCTAGTTGACGGGGGGCAATTGTTATACCCAAAATTTCAACCCCCCGGAGGAGAGTCTCTACTAATAGGCTAGTAGCAAGGGTTCCCAGTTCGATCGGCACATTTCAGAGTACTAGGGACAGCTTAGTCATCTCCAGGGGCATTTTCGTAATTTTTTTCAAGGCTCCTAAGCCCCCTATAGGCTTTCTCTCTCCTCCAAATAAGGGTCAAATCAACTTGAAATGCTTTGATATTTTAACCCATGATAGAGGATGACATTTTAAGCATAAGGCGTTGGAATTTTGATTTTTCGAATTTCCAATAATTTTCTAGCAATTCTGATTGAATCTGACGAGAAATTGAATTTAAAAATATTCCAATACCCAAAAAATTCGATCTCACTTTAGAAAAATCAGAATTATCATCTTTTACCCATGTGTGAAATTTCATAATCAAATTCCTTTTGGAAGCCCTTGAGCTAAAACGTCGGTAAATCTCGGTTTTTTCCGGATTTTTCTATCTTTAAGGAAGTCTATATAAGGAACCTTATCCCATGATCAAATCAGAACCTCAAGAACCCTAAGCAACCAGAAAACCTAGCCGTCTCATTCTCCTCACGTTTTTACACATCCAAGCACCAAAATCACATCAAAAATCTCTCGAAATCACCACCTAAACACACTTTTCAACTCTAACACATCAACAATCATCAAACATCAACCAAACCACCTCCAAAACGTGAAGAACATCATCAACAATCAACAACCAGAAGCCCGGGTCGAATTCAATCCGGAACCGGCATCATCGGAGCCTCCGAAGAATCCCAACGTGAAGAATCATCTGAATTCGAAGGAGTAAAACAGGTTACAACCCACTTTCTGATTCCCCACGACCTTGTTAACTCTCTGTCAAAGTTTGGGTTCAAACCAACCTGTTTACGCTTCGTATTGACGTTTGTTTAAGCTTCTGTCCAAAACTTGTTTACAAAGTTTCGTGCTTAATTCGAGTTCAAATTGAAAACCTTCAATCACTAACGACTTGTAAATCTTTCAGGCTACACACCCATAAAATTTGAGCTCAAAACACCCTCGGGAACCTTCTGAAACCCCTGTCCGTGGGTGGTCCGTGACCTCGGACCTATGGTCCGGGACCTCGGACGCGTTGTCCGAGACCACGGACACCACGGACGGCGGCGGGATTTTAAAAATTCAAAACTTAGGTTTTTCTAACGATGTCCGGGCCCACGGACAGCCTGTCCGTGGCCCCGGACTTTGCAAATTTTTGTTTTCCTTCAATTTCGACTTTTCTGCATATTTAGGTTAACTGGGGTCCGTGGTCTCGGACTCTTGGTCCGTGGCTACGGACGTAAGCAAAATTTGACCTAATTCTGCCTCCGAAACCCTAGTTTAGGTAGCTTTCAATTTCACTTTAATTTTCTGTCAAAAAACGCTAAAAACATAAAAAAAACAGAAGCTTGCGCACTTAGGTTAAAACGACTCGTAATAAGCCGTAAATAAACTAAGTAGAGGAAAAACGACCTAGGAGGGGTAATGAAAGTAATTGAACCCTAAATAAGTCGAATATCAAGCCCCCGAACCCGAACTCTCCTTTCCTAATTTAATCTAGGTCAAAATTAGGTGGCGACTCATAATAGGTTCCAGTGAGCTAGCTTAGGTTTTAATAATTATTGTTATGTGACATAGTTAGTAATTTAGGTTATAAGTGGACCTAAAACCCGTTTAGATCCTAATCAGCTTTAATCAACATAGGATAGGGTTTAAAACCGAGGCTCACACTCACCAAATCCCAAAAAACTCACCCATGAAATGTTATCCAACTTCACTCCAAATCCAAGTTCACAAAAATAACCCAAGTCCACAGAAAATAATCCAAGTCCCAAGCCTTGACCCAAACTTTAACCTGAACCTTGACTTTGACCTTTTGACCACTTGAACCTTGACTTTGACCTTGACCAAAACTTTGACCTTGACCAAAACATTGACCTTGACCAAAACGTTGACCCTGACCCAAATCTTTGACCCGGCCCAAGTTCAATTCAAATACGGCTCAAGTTCAATTCAAGATTGGCCTAAGTTCGATTCAATCCAATTCCATTCAATCCAAACCATCTCATCTTTCATCCAGCTCAGTCCAATTCAATTCGACCAATTCAATCCAACTCAAACTCGACTTGTAAATTCGTTATAAAATCCAAAAACCCAAAAAGAATTTCAAACCATCATTTCATTCAAGTTTCATCAAGTTTTCAAAGAAACCATTTTTGTGGAATTTTAAAGGAAAAACTTTTCTCACATCACAGAAAACTCTTCTCAAATGCATAAAGTTATTCTCACATATACAGAAAGTTTTCCCCTGAAAAATTTCTCAAAATCAGTGTTTCTTCACCGAGGATTCCGAACAACTTTCAAAGCTTTCAAGCTCCGTTTTCAATTCAAAATTAAACTGTTTTGGGGAACATGGGATGTCTAACACTTTCAAAGAACATTTTGTCCCTAGTTAGGCATCACTTGTCTCCCTTCCAAAATAAAAATCCGAGGCGGGGCACTGGGGTCATAACCTTCCCTTGTCGCAGTCTGGATCTCTTTAGGCAGGGCATTAGGGTGACAAACCTCCCCTAATTGCAGCCTTGATTTTTACAAGGCGGGGTGCTAGGGAAGTAACGACCTTCATAGTTGCCGTCAGGATTTTATAATCGTCTAACTCCCTTCCGCTCGATTTCAATGATTTTGGTTTTTAACGTTTTAAAACCCGGGAGTTAAAGACGTTATTAGGGTTTGACCGAGAACATCTCATTCATGGTGTTTCTCTCTAAATCCTATTTTTTCGACATAAATTCATTGCCCCATCTTTCGAGCCTCGGCACTTACCATTAATTAAGTGTCACGTTCGAGGGGGTACATAGGGTAATCCCTCGGGATTATCCGCACTTTTACAAAATAAAAATGATTTTTCGATTTCAAAAAAAAACTTTAAGAGAGACAATTTTGAGTAAACCAATCTAACCCTCCCATTAAAACTTCAAGTCACATAAGCACTTCTTAACCATTCTCTGAACAAACTCCAGGTCATATAGAACCTCAAATTCCTAAATGCTCCCGAGCAACCTTAGCCATCTGAAACCTGAAGCATCTTTAAAACCCGAACCCCTATATTCCAAAGCCAAACTTTACAAACCTAGAAAACTCCTCAAAATAACCCGAATTCACTTTAACTCCATCAAATAACTCAAATCCCCTCCAACTTCACAAAATGTCCCTAAGCAACTCCTCAATTCCACTAGATGACCCGAGTACCCCTTAACTTCACAAAATGACCAAAACACCTCTCAGCACTCAAACAAACTTCTTCAAGACCAACCTATTTTTAAACTCCTCAAAATCATCTACTCCTCAGTCCACACTCAACCATATCCTTTGGTTTTAACTGACTCTCTCTAATAAGGTTTTGAAAGAAGGAAATCCCGGTAATTGGAGACCGAGGTTTCCTCGGGCACCAATCCAAAGTCGTGGTCGTTGCCACTTATAAGGGGTGTAACCCAGTGCGAACCCACACAGAATCTTTGGTATGACCAGATAAGCCCAATCCATCTGCAAATCACAGAGTCAATTAACGGTTCTTAGAACCCTTCTCCTCCCTTCCTAGTTCCTTAGGTCAAACTAGGTGGCGACTCTAGTCAATTTCCGCCCTTTGGGCATAAGTCCGCGTGGAGCCCATTGAGAGCGAGTGAAGTGTTCATTAACACTCCCCATTAGGCTTGCTGGGAAAGACGGACGATGAAGTAGGCATTTGAGGGATGCCAGATAACGGGTTTTCACCCTCCACAGAATGGCAATTTCTAGGATCTAGGCTTTTCAGTCAAGAATCATATTTAGATAGACCCCCCCTCAAACCGAAAAATCACCCTCCACACCCCTCTTAAAAGGGATTACACCCACGTAATCAATCACTGAACATTGGTTTAAAATGTTCTGCGTCGTGAAGTATTTTAACTTCCATGCGGTCTATTATACAATGCGTTCTGGTTAGAGGATCTTAACCATGTTGGCGGTTTAGTCCCTAAACCAAGAATTCTCACTAGAGTTTGTTTACTCTTAACCGGTTTCGGTTCTGGCCTTCCAGGTTTCTAGGCGCTGATAATTAGCCATTTGCTTGTACTCACTATGCATATTCAACATCTAAATCATGGGCTCACTAGCTTCTGTGTGACCCTGATAACTTTGGAGCTTAGTTTGCCCCATTCGTTATTCATAATGTATTGTACATCTCCAATTTATCACCTTTATCTTGCGAATAACTGTTTCTCAACTGACGCGTGGTATCTCTTACCGTGCATGAATTTGATGAGTTACAAATTTTCTATCCACTTCCCTGATAATTTACTGCATATACAATAGTGTACGTGCGTGATTATTCACTTGGTTTCTTCCGACTTACTGTCGGTTGAGGCCGAGCTACTACCTAATATGTAGCGCTCCCTCGGTTGTTTCCAACACTTGAGGTATATTCTTTACCGGTATTTGTATTCAGTGCTACTGTAGTCACTTATTCCTAATCATGCCTCATCATTTGGTTCTATAGCAGTGTATTCTTTCATTGTATGACCTTGCATTACCTATGCATTGGTCCGTAAAGCATTATAAGTCCCTTTCTGTCTTTATTGCGGTGAGGTTCGACTATTGCGACGGTTGGTATTTCCAATGGTTTTATTTGTAGGTCTGCATTTAACTGATTGTGTTATAGTCATTGGTGCGTTTGCACAACTTCCGAATCTAGTACGGGTTGGTTACATAGCAATCGGGTGTTTTTGTCCCAAGGCTTGTGAATTCGTTTATCATGTTAATTTACTAGGAGTACACTTCCATTCCTTATGCAATTGCAATATAGGAATTCACTCCATGCTGCAATGAGATCGTTATCACATAATATCGGCTACTAGCTTACTGTCCAGTCTGTTTACTATCACTTACCTTGCATCTCTACTGAGTTTAACTCATAACTCTACTTGCTCTCCACAACATTGTTTAACAATACTCGTACAACGGTCGGTTACTGCGTACCATGTTCTTACTCATTGTACAACACTAACGTACATGGCATTCACTCTCATATTTGCTTCCGCTTATGTACTTTCACCATCCATATTATGGTTCGTCATTTATTTGGATGACTACTGAATACACTATTCTTCAAGTCTTTACGCTCCTTGACCAATGTTCACTCGGTGCTTCGCATTATACACATATGCTACTAAACTAACTGCTCTCCCGTAATAACAACATGGTCAATCCTTAAGATATTCTTGAACTTGGTTCACATAACTACTGCTCCCGCAGGCTCATAATATCGAGAAGTATCCCCACTCTTAAAGCAGTGGTTCGTTCTCCACTCTATTCACTTGTATAACATAAACTTTTGTAATCAATTAAATTTACATAACACATTTGGTTTGTGGCTTATAAGCCTTATAGCCTCGAGCTCTGCTCATTATAGGCTATTCACACAAATTTTACTTCTCTGTACACCATCACACGGTTTGGAGTTTGTATTGGGCTCCATGACAAGGTCGTTGCATCACGCTTCCTTCCACTGGATGCCCTTTAGAATGTCAAATTGCCTCCTGATGACTTATGTTTAAACTAAGTGTTAGTTTCAACTCTTATGTTTTTGTCATGATATTTCGTTCAACAATTCTTGACCCAAACACCCTTCAAAGATTGCTCCTGGTGTTACTAGGTTATGCCATTACATCTGGCTTGTACTCGTGGGTACGTTTAGTTAACTACATCGCTTTGCGTTCTTGGCTGGGTTTAATATCCACTTCCATGAGGATCGATGTCCCTTGATAGCCTAGGTGATTATTTAGGGAATTTCATCCCGTTCGTTGTATACTAACGTATCCATATTAGGAGTCTGCCTTACCATGTATAGGCTAGTTCTTCGTTCCAACTATCATGTTTAATCCCTCGTGACTCTTGAGACATATGGGATGTCTTTATTTACTTGTCAATGCGCTTTGCATTTCCTGACTCATGAACATTTCCTTGAAACGAATTCACTAATTCCTTTAGTCTCGTTAAGTTAACTGAGTCTTTTCACTTCAATCATTCGATGGTTTGTATTTTCACTGCTGATCGTAGTACGGAGTCAACTACTTCCCGTGAGCATGACTCCACTTGTATACATATGTGGGGTATCGTACTGATACATTGCTACTTACCCGACTAACTCATGAATGAGTCTGTCAGGCCTGTAAGCTCCTATCGGAGTGCGGTCGTCCCATATTTCATTTTTGTACACTCGTAGTGTCCGTCACATGCCTAGGTGAAGTATCACTAGTACAAAAAACGTCTATTTCGGCGCCCCTATTTCGGCGGTTGTAGATAAAACCGCCGAAATAGAGGCCCGAGATGTTAACAGTATGTAAAGAAGGGGTCTATTTCGGCGGTTCCTAGATATGAACCGCCGAAATAGGCCCTTTTTAATAATAAAAAAATTAAATAGACCTATTTCGGCGGTTCCTTACACGAAACCGCCGAAATAGGTGTTTCTATTTTCTTTTTTTTTTAAATTTAATCATCTATTTCGGCGGTTCTTTGTTAGGAACCGCCGAAATAGGTCTATTTAATTTATTTAATAATTAAAAAGGGCCTATTTCGGCGGTTCCTAACAAAGAACCGCCGAAATAGGCCCTTTTTAATTAGCCCCCCAGCCCGATTCGAAACAATTACGATCATTAGGGCTAATTAACCCCCTCTTCTCCTCTCTCTGTTCCGCGGCGATTTCGAACAAACCACCCACCACAGCCGTCGACCGCCGCCCTCCTCCTCCCCTTGCTGTCGCCGGTGTCGCGCCGTCGGTGTGGTCTTCGGTTGGTGTCGCCAGCCTCATCCGCCACTAACAGAGGTCGAACAGAGGTGAGAGCAACCCTAAACTTTTGGGTTCGACTTTGTTTAGTTAATTGTTAATTTGTTGTTAAAATTGATAGATTGTTGTCACATTGTGATTGTGGATGATGATATTTATTGTGTGTGTGAAATCTTTGCAAGATTTGGTTGTTAAACTATTAAATTTATGTATGCACACAAGGTGTTCGATGAAATGTCCGAGTGAATTTTTGTGCTGTTTTTGGCCCTTCTTTTAAGTATAGTTAGGTTAGCTTATTTGGGCTAGATTTATTAAGCTTATAAACGTATGAATGAGTGTTATTAATGTGCAATAAATATAATTATAGTGATTGCGAGTAAAAGATATGTTGTTAATTAAGATGAGCATTAAGTATGAGTAGTTTGTTTCTTATATATTTAAAAGTATTGCGTGTGTGGAGAATTAGAGAAAGTGTTATGAAATGTATATGTACAGTGCAATGAAAACATGATATTAAATTAGCAACGAGTAATGATTATAGATGTGTCGCGTGTAGTATGATGTCTGGTTGTGTCATAGTATATTTCATCCTTTGGTTTTTTCGTTTATATATGAAAGGCAAAAAGTGAACCAAATTTCTTCATATAATATGCCCTATAAAACAAAATCCATCATCAACATGTGTTGACCAACTTTTGAGATTTAGATCATAGAGTGTTACTAGGTATTATTATAAAGTTTAATAAACATTTTACGAGATCTAATAAAGATTTCATGCTGGATTGGTAGACATTATTACACCTAGTACTACTTTATTAAAACATAAAAGGTTTTTGATAGTAGATTAAGTACATAGATGTTTATCCAGACCAAATAAAAAATTATCAAACTATACACAGAATCTTTATAAACTATCACTCGATTGTACTAGACTATATTCTACTATCAAAATTGTAAGAACGTTAAATAGACCAATGACATAAAATAGATTTTTCGTCTATTTTTGTAAGATAGAAGAAGAAAAGTATTCGATTTGGTTTTCCAAACTTCCTTTCTTCAGATTGCTACTCCTGCTTTTTATTAAAATTAAAAGCAAATCTAATTTAGTTTAAAGACGATTAATTATAGGACTAAACGTGACCCTGCTCAATGTACAATGCTCTCTTAAAATTAGAATAGCCAATCCAAGTTAATTATTTGGCTACGGCAGAGAAAATCCAGACCCAGTGCAAAATGTAGCTGGTGAATTTGAATTTATAAATAGGCCTATTTTTTTCTTATTATTTTTTGGGCGAGAGGTAATGAAATTTAAACCCCAAATAACAAGTCACACCCGATAACTAATTAATATACAGAAGTGGGTAACCCTAGAGATTCTCTTAACACGTGAATTTATGTTTCGCTCCCACGGCTCGAAGTCCCTATTAATATTTAAGTTTGATATATATAGATATGTTCACTAAAACAATTCATAATAATAACGTCAGCTGCGACAGCCGATACAACCTCACAAAATGTCAAAGTAATCATCTTTCCAAATCTTTATAGTAATACGAAAAACATTTAAAGGATGTGCAGCACATGAAAGATGTAATGTAAGTGTAGAAAAAGAGTAGAACGTTTCGTAGTGTATAATTGAATAAGAGCGTGAACAAGCAGTCATAGTAGAAAAATATTGTAGTAGGTGAGGTATTAGCCGTTTTAGTAGCGGTTTGAAGTAGAGGTGTGAGAATGTATTATATATATATTATATATATATGAGTATTGTATAGTCGTTAAGTTTAATATAAAATTATTCTAATTGATCTGAATGTTGTTCAATCTTTATGCGTTGCCTCTGTAGAGATTGGTGTTGCTACACAAGTCTCGCACGCCCGATTGAGAAGAGGGGCTGAAAACAATTCATTTATGAACCGGTATTTTTTTTTAATTTAACTCTTCATTCTCTTCACTCACTGTAATATAATCTAACTTATCATTTTTCTCTTTTGTGTCTCTACAGATAAATACTTAAGGAGCTTCTTTACCATTTGATGGTAGATTGAAAGCGGAGCGGAGAGCAATTCATTTTCGAACCGGTAATATAATCTAACGTATCATTTTTCTCTTTTGTACTTTGTATTTGATTTCCACAAATTATTGGAATTTCGTTTGATGAATGAATTTGGTATATATTAGTTTGGTTTATGATTGAAATTTGTGTTGTTGAATAATTGGTGAATGCTTAATAATAGGCATAGTTGTGTCTTTATTTTACTTTGTATTTGATTTCCACAAATTATTAAAATTTGGTTTGATGGATAAAGTTGGTATTAGTTTGATTTGTGATGGAAATTTGTGTTGATGAATGGTTGGTGAATGCTTAATAATAAGCATGGGATAGGTAAAATTATGCAAAAGTCATGCCGTTTTTTTTTTAAAATCTCTTCGTAATTAATATTGTTTGATGTATGTGTATATGTCTAACAATATCTAATTTTTTTTATCAGGTCCGTGAATCACCTCTCTTGTTTCCCGCCTTCTTCCATTACTTTTCCTCTTTCCTCCTCTGTGCACAAGTAAGTAACTAAACCTTATTTTTTGTTTAATAAATGCAATTATGTATTTAAATATAAGTGCTAGTACATAATTTAGCTTCATTCCCTATTTGTTGATACATTTCTTTTTTAATTTATTTTTTGTTGCTCCGTTGCAGAGACATATCAGAAGTGGTATTGCTGCATCTCTCGCACAGAAGCCTACCTCTCAGGCACCAGTCTCCCCTGTCCATAAATCCTTAAAAAACAAGTACGTATTCTAACTCTCGATTCTTTGTTAATCTGTAAACCGGTTTGAACTTATACAGTGGAGAATTGAAAGCGTTGATTTGATGATCTGAATTTGCAATTGGTTTTCAGTTAGCTAGTAAAGAATTGATTTATTTTAATTGTTGGTTGCTGCCATTGTTGGAATGTTTGTGGTTGTGATGACTTTGGTGAGTGCTGAATAATAAGCACGGGATGTGTACAATTATGCAAAGGTCATGCCAAATTTTTTGTAGAAGTGCAACAATTTCTTAAATTTAAAATGGTAGTTTATTTTGTGTTTGCAACCTTAGAGTTAGGCTAGACTAATTGTCAATCATCCCAGTCATGCTCCATTAGGAAATAAACATGTGCAACTTAATATAGGCCATATTCTACAAAGGATCTAACTCACACCTGTGATATGTTGCACATGTAGTATGGAGCGTGACTGGATGTATGGTGATAGAGGCGAACATTTTGACAAAATGCTGAAAGAGTTTTGCAAAGCTGCAGTGCAACACAAGGACAGGACAAAGGCGGAGAAAATTCCATGTCCTTGTGTTGATTGTGGTGTGGTTAGACATTATTCAAGCATCAACCTCGTACAACTCCATGTGAAGACCCGTGGTTTCATGCCACATTATACAAAATGGATTTTTCATGGAGAACGTGTTGAAGATAATGCTTCATCTTCCTACAGTCACGATCGGTGTTGTAACTCAAGAACCGAGCAGACATTCGATACTACTAACGAGTCAGAACTCCCAAGCGCTTCCGGAGTCAATGTTGACAGTGAGTCGACTTATCATGATGAACAAATTGACGAGATGCTTGGTAACGTTGAGGATAACTTTGTCGACCGGCCGGATGAGTATCAAAGGTTGTTGGACGCATCAAAACGGCGTTGTATCCTGTTGGGCAAAACAACGTGGTGAAACTATCTTGCTAATATGGGCAGTGAACCAATCATTGTAGTACAACAAGGTCGTATCCACAGGGACTCGTAACTGTCTAGCAATTATAAGTTAGTAAATGTGCAAGAGGATATATACAAAAGTGCATAAATGTAAATAGGGGCTTTGGGTTTTTGGGTTGTAATTGGAGAAATAAAGGAAAGCAATAAACACTAAACTATCTAATCTAGGATAGGTGTAGCTCGGGATAGGATATTCGCACCGTCATCCCCTTTCTACCAATTGTCAAACCTCGAACTCATAGCTAAACAACGGGAAATTTAATTAATAGCCAAATCCAGGTCTATTAATCCTAACCAATTTAACGGGGACTGAATGTTCGTTAAATCCCCAATTCAATCAGAAGCATTAAGCACAAATCTACCCTAAGTTGCAATGAGAACCTCATCTCAAAATCAGTGAAAATCGGCTAACATTGATTTAGTCCAACGGTTTAGGTTCTATCTCAGAATATCATTTTGATAGAATCCCACTAATGCTAACTAATGGTAGGCCAAGAACCAATTTAACACATAGATGACAAATTGAGCAAACCTTAACAAATCCCCAAATCATGAGCAACAAGTTTAGAAGTCATAACACTCAATAATCATCTTCATTAAGCTCAAAGACTAAAATAAAGCACAAACACAAGTTCAAGATTAACAATGGAGTTTTGGGGGATTTGGGGCTTTATCCAAATCCCTAGCTACAAGTGAGTCAGTCTCCTAAAGCACAAATAAGAGAAAAGGGAGAAGAGATAGCCATTAATGGAGCTTGGAGGGAGGTGAGCTTCTTTCTTCTCCTTCTCTTCTCTCTTCTTCT